>MASP02000733.1:0-18473 GCA_001693025.2 Colletotrichum lindemuthianum | reverse complement strand
ATATTAATAGCTACTTATAATAGTTTCTAGATAACTTTATTATAGTATATATTAATAATATCCTTATTTACATTAGTAGCTTACAAAAAAAGTATAAGGAGAAGGTTTACTAGATACTTAGCTGCCTTACTGACGTAAGCTTTAAGTTAGATCCTAAGAAGTGTAAGTTCTTAGTTACTATAGTTAAGTATATTAAGTATATTATAATAGCTAGAAAGAGCCTCTCTTATAATCCTGAGAAGTTAGAGGTTATTACTAACTAGCTTCCCTCTAGCTTACTAAAAAGTATCTGTAGTTTCTTTAGGTTTATAAACTATTATAAGATCTTTATATCTTAATATAGTATTATTATAAAGCTTTTAAACTACCTAACTTAGAAATTAGTTCCCTTTAACTAGAAACTAGAGTAGTAGGAAGCTTTCTTCACACTAAAATAACTCTTTACTATAGAACTAATCCTATAGATATTAAATCCTGATACTCTAATAATAATAGAGATAGACTATTTAGAGTATACCCTAAGAGGTATATTAATCTAAGCTAATAAGGCTGAAATAAAGTACCCAGTAGCCTTCCACTCCTAATATCTAACCCCCACGGAGTTTAATTACCTAATCCATAATAAGGAACTCCTTATAATACTAAAATATTTATAAGTATAGAGAGTAGAGCTATAGAGTATTAGGAAGTTTAAAATTCTTACTAACTATAAAAGTTTTAAGTATTTTATAAAGAAATAATAGCTTACAGAGAGGTAGAGCTAGTAGGTAGAAAAGTTATCTCAGTATAACTTTTACCTTAAATACTAACTAGGCACCCAGGTAGTAGCCTCTAATACTCTCTCTCAGAGGGAATAGAATACCCCTAAAAGGTAGAATAACGAAAGGTAATAAGGATAAATAATATAAATTATTCTGGATACTACTATCCCTATAGAGCTCTAAATAAAGTATATAGATATTATTAATACCTAGGTTTTCAAAAGAAGACTAAACTTATAAGAGATATAAGACTATACTGCTAAGAGAGACTCCTTATACTAACAGATCTTTATAATAATCCAGTAGGGAGAATGTAACTTCCCTCCTAACCTCTATATTAAGGTCCAGATTGCTAAGTATACTATTAATATATTAAGATAGCTTACCTTCAGAGAGAGACTTTAGATACTAAGCAGTAAAGAGAGTAATAGCCCCCTTAATAAACTTAGGATTAAGCTAATATAGAAGTTATATAACTCCTCCCCTATAAGCTACTTAGGATATAATAATATACTAAAGATTATAAGCTAATAATTCTACTAACCTGAATAGTTATAGAGTATCCACTAATTTATATATAACTATAATATATATAGAGATATTTATATCTAAAGGCAGACTAAGAAAAGATTCCTAAAACCTCCATTAATATCTAACTAGTTATATTCTAATTTATTAATAAACTTTATTACTAACTTACTCCCCACGAAAGAATAAGGTAACTATTACCTCTAAATTATTATTAATTAACTAAATAAAGTTTCTATATTAGAGAAGATAGATATAATAGAGGCAGAAGTATATATTTAGTAATTCCTCAGTTACTACTATAGGTTCTATAGAATACTATATTCTATTATAAGTAATAGAGAGTTTAATTAGGTGAGTCACTTCTAGAAGGAATTCTGCAGGTTAATAGGTATTATATACCTGTTAAGTACTAGTTACTACTTACAGACTAACGGAATTATAGAATAGTATAACTAGAAGATCTAAGTAGTTTTAAGGGTATTTACCTACTAGTCCTAAAATAACTAAAGTAACCTACTACTTATTATATAGTTAGCTTTCTATAACTAGCAGTATAATATAATAGGGATTATATTTTTCTTTATAAATTATAAGTATTATATTAACTTTATCTTAGTTACTAAGGAGTATATAAAATTACCTAATAGTAGTAAAACTATAGCTTACTAGCTAGTTGAGAGAATATAGTTAGTAATAATATATATCTATATAGAGATAGCTGCTATTCAGTAGAAGTTAGAAGCTTAAGTAAATAAGATTTAGTTTCCTATAAATTAATACTAAATTAATAATAAGATATAGTTAAATATATCTAACTATAAGTTACTAAAGTTAAGCTAAAAGCTAGCTTAGCTATATTATAAGTATATAATAGTGAAAATTCTCTTATTATATATTATAAAGCTAGATATTCTAGAGTCTATTTACTTATAATTCTAAATAGATTTACTCTAGAAAACTACTACTAATCTGCTGCTTAGGTAAGTTATAGTTAATAGCTAGCTACTACTATTAGTAGATAATAATAGGGAGGTTAAATAGCTAGTTAAAAATATTCTTACTATAAGGATATATTAAGTGGGGAGAAAATATTAATAAGAGGTTCTTATTAAATAAGAAGAATATATAAATTCTATATAGAAGCCTATTAACACTATTATAGATATAGCAGCTCTGGAGTAATATAAAGTAATATATAGGCTAATTACAGATAATAATAAAGATCCAGCCTATAGCCTCCAGTTAGGTAGCAGCTGGAGAGGAGGGGGGTAATGTTACAGACTATATCTAGATGTCCGGCCAGGGCTGTGCCCAGGTATCTAAAGTTAACCTCCTCGCCCGGGTGGGGCCCTGGTAGGCTCTATATAGTATTATATATACAGACTTTTCTATACACTCATAAAAGCTTCTCTTTTACTTCTTAGTTCTAAATAAATAGTATTTTATACTACCTTCCGGTTAAATAAACCTAGGTCCAGCCTTTCACACTTAGATTCTAATCCTCAGTAAGTAGTTAAAACCTTCTATATAGTAAGAAAGCTAGAGAACTTTTATAATCTAAATAATTTTATAAGTTACCTAAATAGAACTTACCTAAATTCTAATAGTTAGCCTCACACTATTACTTAGCTATAAAGCTTCAGATAGAAGGAAAATAAATATCTAACTACCTTTCTGCTCTAATTTAAAAAGACTCTAGCTAATACTAAAGGATATATATAGCTGGATATAATCTAGATCTCTCTATTAGAGGCTATCCTACTTCCTTACTTTAAGAAGCTACTTATTATAATTAACTTTCCTATAGAATATAAGTTTTAATTATCTAAAGTTTAAAATATAGCTTAGAAGCTTAAATATATAAAGAGGATATTATTATACTACTTATTACCCTACTAGAGACTTACTACTTATAATATAGAAGGTAATATTATAATAACTAAGGTAGTTAAGAAGTAATAATAATACTGGAGCTTTAGTAGCTTCTCCTCTACCTCTAAGGAACGCTCTAAAAACTACTAGAATACCTACTAATACTTTAAATATAGTAAGAAAAACTATATCTACAGGAACTATAGAGTCTGAAAGTATAAGAAAACCAGTATAAAGATTATAAAAGCTACAGCCACTCCAGATTACACTAAAGATAACTAGAGGGATAATATTACCCTATTTAGTAATAGTAAGAATTCAGGAAAAAAGTAACTCTAAAGTAAAGTTAGGCTCTAAAGCTAACTGAGGCAGAAGTAATAAAATAGGGAAAATAATAAGAAAAAGAATAGATAAGTAACTAGTAGTTAGCTACTATTCAGACTAGAATTAATAGAAATTACTCTATTAATATACTTATTAATATAGACTATAATATTTATATTATTATCAATATCTGTGAAGGGCTGGATCTAAGCTTATTTAACTAAAAAGTAGCGTAAATACTATTTATTTAGAACTAAGAAGTAAAAGAGAAGCTTTCACGAGTGCGTGGAAAAGTCTGTATATATAGTGCTATATAAGGCCCACTGGGGCCCCACCCAAGCGAGGGGGTTAGCTTCGGATACCTAGGTACAGCCCTAGCTGGATATCCAGATATAGTTTATAATATTACCTCCCTCCTCCCCAGCTGCCGCCCAGCTGGAGGCTGTAGGCTGGATCTCTATTATTATCTGTAATTAGCTTATATATTACCTTATACTACTCTAGAGCTACTATATCCGCAACAGTATTAATAGGCTCCTATATAGAGTTTATATATCCTTCCTATTTAATAAAAGCTTCTTATTAGTATCCTCTCCCCACTTAATATATCCTTACAGTAAGAATATTTTTAACTAGCTATTTAACCTCCCTATTATTATCCACTAGTAGTAGCAGCTAGCTATTAACTATAATCTACCTAGGCAGCAGATTAGTAGTAACTTTCTAGAGTAAATCTATATAAAACTATAGGTGAATAGACCCTAAGGTATCCAGTTTTATAATATATAGTAAGAGGATCTTCACTACTATATACTTATAATATAGCTAAGCTAGCTTTTAGCTTAACTTTAGTAACTTATAGTTAAATATATTTAACTATATCTTATTACTAACTTAATACTAATCCGTAGGAAATTAAGTTTTATTTACCTAGACTTCTAACCTCTACTGAGTAGTAGCTATCTCTATATAAATATATATTATTACTAACTATATTCTCTTAACTAGCTAGTAAGCTACAGTCTCACTACTATTAGGTAATTCTGCATACTCCTTAGCGACTAGGATAAGGTTAATATAATATCTATAATCCATAAAAAAAGGTATAATCCCTATTATATTATACTACTAGTTATAAAAAGCTAACTATATAATAAGTAGTAGGTTACCTTAGTTATCCTGAGACTAGTAAGTAAATACCTTCAAAACTACTTAAATCTCCTAGTTATACTATTTTATAATTCCATCAGTCTATAAGTAGTAACTAGTACTTAATAGGTATATAATACCTATTAATCTATAGAATTCCTTCTAGAAGTAACTTACCTAATTAGACCCTCTATTACTTATAATAAAGTGTAGTATTCTATAGAATTTATAGTAGTAACTAAGAAACTACTAAGTATATACCTCTGCCTCTATTATATCTATCTCCTCTAATATAGAAGCTTTACCCAGTTGATCAACAATAACCTAAAGGTAATAGCTACCTTATCTTTTTATAGGAAGTAAGTTAGTAATAAAGTCTATTAATAGATTAGAATATAATTAGTTAGATACTAATAGGAACTTTAGGAATTCCTTCTTAGCCTGCCTCCAGATATAAATACCTCTATATATATTATAATTATATATAAATTAGTAGACACTCTATAACTATCCAGACTAGTAAAGTTATTAGCTTATAATCTTTAGTATACTATTATATCCTAGGTAGCTTATAGGGGAGAAGTTATATAACTTCTATATCAGCCTAGTCTTAAGCTTATTAAGGAGGCTATTATTTTCTTTACTGCTTAGTATCTAAAATCTCTCTCTGAAGGTAAACTATTTCAGTATATTAATAGTATACTTAGTAATCTAGATCTTAATATAGAGGTTAGAGGAGAAGTTACACTCTCCCTACTAGATTACTATAAAGATCTATTAGTATAAAAAGTCTCTCTTAGTAGTGTAATTCTATATTTCTTACAGATTTAGTTTTCCTTTAAAAACCTAAATATTAGTAATATTTATATATCCTATTTAGGATCCTGTGGGGATAGTAGTATTTAGGATAATCTGTATTATTTATCTCTGTTACTTCTTATTATCTCACTCTTTAGGAGTATCCTATTTCCTCTAGAAGAGAATATCAGGAGCTACTATCTAGATATTCAGCTAGTATTTAAGGTAAAAATTATACTGAGATAACTCTTCTACCTACTAGTTTTACCTCTCTGTAAGTTATTATTTCTTTATAAAATACTTAAGGTTTTTATAGTTAGTGAGGACCTTGAACTTCCTAGTACTTTATAGTTCTACTCTCTACGCCTGTAAATATTCCAGTATTGTAAGGAGTTCCTTATTGTGGATTAGGTAATTAAACTCTATAGGAGTTAGGTGTTAGGAGTGGAAAGTTACTGGGTGCCTTACTTTAGCTTTATTAGTTTAGGTTAATATATCTCTTAGAGTATATTCTGAATAATCTGTCTCTACTGTTGTTAGAGTGTTAGGGTTAAATATCTATAGGATTAATTCTGTGGTAAAGAGTTATTTTAGTGTGAGGAAAACCTCCTACTACTTCAGTCTCCAGTTAAAAGGAACTAACTTCTGAGTTAGGTAGTTTAAAGGCTCTATAATAATATTATACTAAAGTATAAAGACCTTATAGTAGTTTATAAACTTAAGGAAACTATAGATACTTTTTAGTAAGCTGGAGGGAAGTTAGTTAGTAATAATTTTTAACTTCTCAGGATTATAAGAGAAACTCTTTCTAGCTATTATAATATACTTAATATACTTAATTATAGTAATTAAGAATTTATATTTCTTAGGATCTAACTTAAGGTTTATATTAGTAAGGTAATTAAGTATCTAGTGGACTTTCTCCTTGTATTCTTTTTATAAGTTATTAGTATAAATAAGGATATTATTAATATATACTATAATGAAGTTATCTAGAAACTGTCGTAGGTAGCTATTAATATACTATTAAAATATAGTGGGAGTATTAGTAAGTCTGAAGGAGTATACTATCTATTTGAAGAAATTATAATATATCTAAAAAACTATTTTCTTCTGATCTACTTTATTAATTCTGATTTTATAGAATATAATAATAATATTAAGTTTAGTATATTAATAGGTAGTAGTAACCTTCTAGAGGGTTTCTAATATAAGGAGGAGGGGGTAATAGTTTTTCTTTATAATAATATTAAGAGCTTTATAATTTATATAGAAGTATATTCCTCTACCTAGCTTTCTTATAAAGAGGATTAGGATATTAGTGGAGAAGTTACTTATTTTAATAAATTCCTTATTAAGTAAATCCTCTAGGGTCTTCTTAAATATTAGAAGCTTCTTCCGTGATATATTATAGAGGGGTCTCTATAGGAGGTCTGGTTCCTATCCCTTCTTATTAGAGATTAATAGGATATAGTAGTTTATCTTTAGTTAGCTGGGGGGTAGCTAGTATACTGAATCTAGATAGAAAAAATCTGGGAATTCCTTTAAGATATTTATGGGGATATAGTCTCTTTGGTTCACTTCTACCTTTAAGGCTAATATTTTCTTAATATCTACTAGACTAATAGATATAACCTAGTAGGGGCTTAATGCCTCACTAGTGCGCTGCATAATATATTAATAGATAAATATAAATAAGTTAGTATTAAGTAGCTAAGCTAACTAGATCTCCTTAAGTTATACTAACTTATTCTAGTATTTTAAGTATACTATTACACTACTCTTCCTATATATTATCTATTAAATTTTAATATTATAGATAATATAATTATTCTCTATTTATAGCTACTTAAGATATAAAAATAGCTACAGACTCTCTATAATATAGATATAGATCTTCTATATATAGCTACTAACTTCTAAAGTCAGAATAGCTACCCCCTAAATATTACTAAGTGATAACCTAGTAATATATCTCCTTATTTATCTCTTTAACTTATTAACTAATAGGAAGTGAAGCTTCTTTATAAGAAAGAAATTAATAATAATATAGATATTATAATCTATATTAATAAATATATTAATAGAGTAATCTTTATTAATTCTAACCTAAATAGTAACTAACTACTAGTTACTTATCTATTTCTTTTCCTATTATTTCCCCTATTCTATTACTTCTACCTTAATTAGCTCTAGAGTCTAACTTCACTCTAGAGTTACTTTTTTCCTGAATTCTTACTGTCGCTAAGTGGGGCAGTATTATCCCCCTAGTTATCCCCAGTGTGATCTGGAGTAACTATAGTTTTCATAACCTTTATATTAATCTTCTTATACTTTCAGGCTTTATAGTTCCTACAGATATAACCCTTCTTACTGCACTTAAAATATTAATAGATATTCTAACAGTCTCTAGAGTATTCCTTAGAGATAGAGGAGAAGCTACTAAAACTCCAATATTATTATTACTCCTTAACCGCCCCAGTTATCATAATATCATTCTCTATATTATAGGTAGCAGGTCTCTAGTGGGGTAGCTAGTAATATACTAATATCCCCTTTATATATTCAAGCTTCTAAACTATATCTTAAACCTTAGATAACTAAAATCTATACTCTATAGGAAAGTTAACTATAATAAATAGCTTCTTAAAGTGGGAAAGTAAGGTAGCCTCCAGTAGGGAGATCTAGACTATATCTAGCTATATATATCCTCTAGTATCAGCTAGAATCTTTTTAAATTAAGACAGAAAAGTAGTTAAGTATTTATTTTCTTTCTATCTGAAACTCTATAATTAGGTAACAGTATAAAGCTAACTATTAGGATCTAGATAAGTTCTATCTAGATAATCTATAAAATTATTTAGATTATAAAAATTTTCTAACCCTCCTACTATATAGAAGATTTTAACTACCTACTGAAGACTAAAGTCTAAATAGGAGTAAATTAAATACTAATATTCTTAATTACTATTAAAGAAGTAATAATTAATTTTAAGCTTAACTTTTATCTATTAAATCTATATTTAGTATTCCTTCTACTTACCTAAAAACTTTAGAAGTAAGGGAAGAAGTTTCCTCTAGTAGTTAGCTACTAATAGGAATATAGTAATATTATTAACCCTAAAAGCTATTATCCTAATAGATATTATTCTGGAGGTTACTGGAGTATCCTAATGTAAGCTAGAAGTGTCTATTATAGTAGCTACCTAGAGGTTACTACCTACTATAGTATCTTATTTTACTAACTTATATAAGAACTTATTAATCCTCTAGTAGAGAGAGCTTAAAGTATATTATAACTGCTACTAAAGTAGTTCACTTATAAGGTTACTACCTATAGGAGTATCCTAGGGAGCTCTAGTATCCTCTATTATTTTTTATATTAGTTACTTATTATATAGTATCATATTCTAGAAGCTACACTCAACTAGATTATATACTTAACTAGTGGGAAGCTACGTTCTACTTAGTATTATCTATATAGTAAATAAAACTAAGTTCTAAATATATGAAGAGCTAGACTTAGGCTTATTTAACCGGAAGGTAGTATAAATACTATTTATTTAGAACTAAGGAGTAAAAGAGAAGCCTTCACGAGTGGGTGGAAAAGTCTGCATATATGGTACTATATAGAGCCTACCGGAGCCTCACTCGAGCGAGGGGGTTAGCTTTAGATACCTGGGCACAGCCCTGGCCGGACATCCAGGCATAGCCTGTAACAATACCTCCCTTATAAAGAAACTTTACCTCCTACTAGTTAATAAGTTAAAGACATAAATAAGGAGATATATTACTAAACTATCACTTAGTAATATCTAGAGGGTAGCTATCCTAACTTTAGAAGTTAGTAGCTATATATAGAAAATCTATATCTATATTATAAAGAGCCTATAGCTACTCTTATATCTCAGGCAGCTATAAATAGAAAATAATTATATTATTTATAATATTAAAGCCTAATAGATAATATATAGGAAACGTAGTATAATAATATACTTAGAATATTAAGATAAGTTAATATAGCTTAAGGTTATCCAGTCAGTTTAGCTACTTAATATTAATTTATTTATATTTATCTATTAGTATACTATATAATATACTAGTGAGATACTAAGTTTCTACTAGGTTATATCTATTAGTCTGGCGGATATGAAGAAAGTATTAGCCCTAAAAGTAGAGGTGGACTTAAGGAATTATATTCCTATAAATATCTTAAAGGAATTCCCAGATCTTTTCTATCCAGATTTAGTATACTAGCTGCCCCCCAGCTAACTAGGAATAAACTACTATATTCTATTAATTCCTAATAATAAGGAATAGAAACTAAACTTCCTATAGGGATCCCTCTATAATATATTATAGGAGGAACTTCTAATATTTAAGAAAACCCTGGAGGATTTACTTAATAAGGAATTTATTAAAGTAAGCAGCTTCTCTATTAGTATCCTAATCCTCTTTATAAGAAAGCTAGATAGAGGAATATACTTCTATATAAATTATAAAGCTCTTAATATTATTATAAAGAAGGATTATTACTTCCTCCCCCTTATATTAGAAACTCTCTAGAGGGTTACTACTACCTACTAATATACTAAGTTTAATATTATTACTATATTCTATAAGATCAGAATTAATAAAATAGATCAGAAGAAAATAGCTTTTTAGATATATTATAGTCTCTTTAAATAGGTAGTATATCCCTTTAGACTTACTAATATTCCCACTATATTTTAATAGTATATTAATAGCTACCTATAATAGTTTCTAGAAAATTTTATTATAGTATATATCAATAATATTCTTATTTATATTAGTAACTTACAAAAAGAGTATAAAGAGAAGGTCTACTAGATATTTAGTTACCTTACTAATATAAATCTTAAGTTAGATTCTAAGAAGTATAAATTCTCAGTTACTATAGTTAAGTATATTAGGTATATTATAATAGCTAAAAAGAGTCTCTCTTATAATCCTAAGAAGTTAGAAGTTATTATTAACTAACTTCCCTCTAGCTTACTGAAGGATATCTATAGTTTCCTTAAGTTTATAAATTATTATAAGGTTTTTATATTTCAGTATAGTATTATTATAAAGTTTTTAAACTACCTAACTTAGAAGTTAGTTCTTCTTAACTAGGAACTAAAGTAGTAGGAAGTTTTCCTTAAACTGAAATAACTTTTTATTATAGAACTAATCCTGTAGATATTTAACCTTAATATTCTAATAATAGTAGAGATAGACTATTTAGAGTATACCCTAGGAGGTATATTAACTTAAGCTGATAAGGCTGAAGTAAGATACTTAGTAGCCTTCCACTCCTAATATCTAACCTCTATAGAGTTTAATTACCTAATTTACAATAAGGAACTCCTTATAATACTAGAATATTTATAGGTATAGAGAGTGGAACTATAAAGCACTAGGAGGTTTAAGGTCCTTACTAACTATAAGAACTTTAAGTACTTTATAAAGAAATAATAACTTACAGAAAAGTAAAACTAATAGGCGGAGGAGTTATCTCAATATAATTTTTACCTTAAATACCAACTGGATACTTAGGTAGTAGCTTCTAATATCTTCTCCCAGAGGGAATAAGATACCCCTAAAAGGTAGAATAATAAGAAGTAATAGAGATAGATAATATAGATTATCCTGAATACTACTATCCCTATAGAGCTCCAAATAGAATATATAAATATTACTAATACTTAGGTTTTTAAAAGAAGATTAAACTTATAAGAGATATAGAATTATACTACTGAGAGAGACTCCTTATACTAATAGATTTTTATAATAGTTTAGTAGAGGGAGTATAGCTTCCCTCCTAACTTCTATATTAAGATCCAGATTACTAAGTATACTATTAATATACTAGGATAGCTTACTTTCAGAGAGAGACTTTAGATACTAAATAGTGAAGAGAGTAATAACCTCCTTAATAAACTTAAGATTAAGTTAATATAGAAGTTATATAACTCCTCCCCTGTAAGCTACCTAAAGTATAATAATATACTGGAGATTATAAGCTAACAATTCTACTAGCCTGGATAGTTATAAAATATCTACTAATTTATATATAACTATAATATATATAGAGATATTTATATCTAGAGGCAGACTAAGAAGGAATTCCTAAAATTCTTACTAATACCTAACTAGTTATATTCTAATTTATTAATAGATTTTATTACTTACTTACCCCCTATAAAAAGATAAAGTAGCTATTACCTCTAAGTTATTATTAATTAACTAAATAAAGTTCCTATATTAGAAGAGATAGATATAATAAAGATAGAGATATATATCTAGTAGTTCCTTAGTTACCACTATAGATTCTATAGAATACTATACTCTATTATAAGTAATAGAGAGTCTGACTAGATAAGTTACTTCTAGAAGGAATTCTGCAGATTAACAGATATTACATACCTATTAAGTACTAGTTACTATTTACAGACTGACAGAATTACAGAATAGTATAATTAGGAGATCTAAGTAGTTTTAAGGGTATTTACTTACTGGTCCCAGAATAATTAGAGTAACCTACTACCTATTATATAGTTAACCTTCTGTAACTAGTAGTATAATATAATAGGGACTATATCTTTCTTTATAGATTATAGATATTATATTAATTCTATCCTAATTACTAAAGAGTATATAAAACTACCTAATAGTAGTGAGACTGTAGCTAATTAGTTAGTTAAGAGAATATAGTTAGTAATAATATATATCTATATAGAGATAGCTACTACTCAGTAGAAATTAGAAACTCAGGTAAATAGAATTTAGTCCTCTATAAATTAATATTAAGTTAGTAATAAAATATAATTAAATATATCTAACTATACGTTACTAAAATTAAGCTAAAAACTAACTTAGCTATATTATAAATATATAGTAGTAAAGATACTCTTACTGTATATTATATAGCTAGATACCTTAGAGTCTATTTACCTATAATTCTATATAGATTTACTCTAGAGAGCTACTACTAATCTACTATCTAGGTAGATTATAGTTAATAGTTAGCTGCTACTGCTAGTAGATAATAATAGGAAGGTTGAATAGTTAGTTAAAAGTATTCTTACTGTAAAGATATACTAAGTGGGGAGAGGATACTAATAAGAGGCTCTTATTAAATAGGAAGAATATATAAATCTTATATAGAAGCCTGTTAATATTATTATAGATATAGCAGCTCTGGAGCAGTATAAGGTAATATATAGGCTGATTATAGATAATAATAGAGACCCAGCTTATAGCCTCCAGCTAGGTAGTAGCTAGGGAGGAGGGGGGTAATATTATAGACTATATCTGGATATCCAGCTAGAGCTATACCTAGGTATCTAAAACTAACTCCCTCGCTTAAGTGGGACCCTAGTAGGCCCCATATAGTATTATATATACAGACTTTTCCACATACCTATAAAAGCTTCTCTTTTACTCTTTAGTTCTAAATAAATAGTATTTTACGTTACCTTCCAGTTGAATAAGCCTAGGTCCAGCCCTTTATATATAGATTTCCTTAATTATATTAACTGTAGGTTTATAAGATAGACTTACTAGTAATTTAAATTTATCTAGGAAATTAGAGATATTATTACTAATAAACTTAAAAGCTCCTTCAGATTAAGAAGATATAATAACTATAGTAAGCTAAATTTAGAATATTTTCATTAGTATTAAGTAGTTAGTTATAGTTAGGATATAGTTTATTAGTAAAATTATAGAGATATTTATAGATATATATTTTTTTCCTGATAGAGTTTTAGCTTAAGATCCTAAAGATAGGTTCCCAGTTAGATTATTATATTAAGAATAAACTGAAAGAATATCACCTAAATCTTCTAAGATATTTAGAACTTAAGGTTAAATACTTTTAAATACTAAACTTAAGAATATAGTAGTAATTAGTACTGCAAAAAAAACTTCAGTATTAAGTTTAGTATAACTATTTTCTTTATTTTAAACTACTTACATAAGTTATATTACGTTATAAAATTATTATAGTAAGTAATAATAATAATATTCTAATTACTTATTATTAATAAGAATAGTAAATAAGACTATCTATATAAGGTCTTTTATTATCCTTTTATCTTTATTACGTAATATTTTAATTTGATTCTATATAAAGCTGCTAATTAATTTTCTTAAAAACCTTAATAGATTAGTAATTTATAGTAATTCTAATATTATCTATCTTCTCTTTCTTTAGAGGTATCTAGAAGTCTGAATATAATTATCCTTATATATCGTTTTTTCTAAAAAGGAGGTATTTAAGTTATAGTGGTTTTTCTTTTACCTCACTATCTTCTCTAAAAAGGAAGTATTTAAGTTATAGTGCTTTTCTTTTTACCTAGTTATCTTCTCTATATTAGAGGTATTTAAATAGTCTATTTATTTGTCTCTTTACTGGTTTTTAGATAAATAGGTTAATCCTGCTATATTTATTAGCTTAGTAGGATTGCTTTCTTAATTATTCTGTAATTATTTTTATAATTATTATTTTCTGTTATATTTAGTGAAGTAATTTTTAGTCTATTTATAGGCTAGGTTTATGAATGCCTTACTGATAATAATCTCATAATATGAAGTTGTAAAAGTTTGTTTGGTGAAGTTACGTAAATACTAGTTTCTAAATACTTTCTAGGTTTCTAAAGTATCTGCTAGTTTTAAGAGTATAAGTATAATTATTACTTAGTTTTCTTATTTCTAGTATAGATCTGTAAATAGTTTTTTTTAGTAATTTTTCTAGTTTTTATATTTACTTATATATCTTTTCTTAATAGTAGGATAATATATTATATTTTTATTATATTATGTTAATATTTATTTATTAAGGTAATATAGAAGTGTCTCTCTATTCTAGCTTTAAAGATTGAGAGTAGAATAATCTGCCTCTAGGTATTATTAAAATAGGCTATAACTAAGAGGGTTTATCTAGATTAAAACTAACTAACTACTTTTAACTATAAAACCTGAGAGAAGTAAAAATAGATAGAAAATATTAGAAAAATATTTTAAAATTATAGAATTATATTTACAGATCTATAGTCTAAAAGTTAAACTGATCTGAATAGTAGGTTTTAGATTCTGGAGAGAAGAGAAGTTAATTCTTTCTATCTATCTGTAATAAACCTGGCTATTTATATTTATAAGGTTACTTATATTACGTAAATAAGCCTATTTACAAACTTAACCCTATTATAATACTTATTATATAAATACTTTATAAAACTTGATATTATAAAAGAGAAGAAACTTATAATTAATATTATAATTTTAAAGTAATTATATAAATATTAAGAATTCTATAAGATATAGTAAATTAATAGTAAGGATAATGTTATTAATATTTTTACTAAAGAATCTCTAAACTATATTCTAGAGAGGTTTATTAATATAAATAATATAATAGTTTATATAGAGAGATAAGTTACTTACTTAGAATAAAAAGAGGAAATTTAGAAAGTTATTTAGTTAAAAAATAAAAGTTATTTAATTAATTTTATCTTATATATAAAGATATAGTATATTATAGTTAAAAAAGTAAAAAAGGAAGTTTATTAGTATTAGTAGTATAATAATTATAAGGTTATTGAAATTCTATAGTATACTAACTATATAGTGTAACTTAGTAGTGGAAACTAGCTACTAGTAATAACTAGTTACTATAATATGGTTGGGCCTATAAATAAGCTTATTTATGTAATATAAGTGGCTTTATAAGTATAAATAGCTAGGTTTATTACAGATAGATAGAAAGAATTAACTTCTCTTCTCTCTAGAATCTAAAATTTACTATTTAGATTAGCTTAGTTTTTAGACTATAGATCTGTGAATATAATTCTATGGTTTTAAAATATTTTTCTAATATTTTCTATCTGTTTTTGTTTCTCTCATGTTTTATAACTGGGAGTGGTTAGTTGGTTTTAGTCTAGATAGGCTCTCTCAGCTATAGCTTATTATTGTGATGGGGTTAGGTCTGTAAATAAGCTTATTTATATAATATAAGTAGCCTTATAAGTATAGATAGCTAGGTTTATTATAGATAGAAAGAAAGAATTAACTTCTCTTCTCTCTAGAATCTAAAATTTACTATTTAGATTAGTTTAGCTTTTAGATTATAGATCTGTAAATATAATTCTATAGTTTTAAAATATTTTTTTAATATTTTCTATCTGTTTTTACTTCTTTTAGGTTTTATAGTTAGAAGTAGTTAGTTAGTTTTAGTTTAGATAGACCCTCTTGGTTATAGTCTATTTTAATAATATCTAGAGGCAGATTATTCTATTTTTAGCTTTTAAAATTAGGATAGAGAGATACTTCTATATTATCTTAATAAATAAACGTTAATACAATATAATGAAAATAAAATATATTATCCTACTATTAAGAAAAAATATATAAGTAAATATAAAAACTAGAAATATTACTAAAGAAAGTTATTTATAAATCTATATTAAAAATAAGAAGACTGAGTGATAGTTATATTTATATTTTTAAAACTAGTAGATACTTTAGAGACCTAGAAAGTATTTAGAAATTAGTATTTATATAACTTCACTAAATAAATTTTTAAAATTTTTATATTATAAGATTATTATTAGTAAGATATTTACAGATCTAGCCTGCAGGTAGACTAGAAATTACTTTATTAGATATAATAGAAAATAATAATTATAATAATAATTATAGAATAATTAAGAAGATAATCCTACTAAACTAATAAATATAGTGAGATTAATCTATTTATCTGAAGACTAGTAAAAAGATAAATAAATAGACTATTTAAATACTTCTAATTGTGAAGGGCTGGATTTAGGCTTATTTAACCGGAAGGTGGTGTAAATACTGTTTATTTAGAACTAAGGAGTAAAAGAGAAGCTTTCATAAATATATAGAAAAATCTGTATATATAGTACTATATGGGGCCTACTGGGGCTCCACTCGAGCGAGGGGGTTAGCTTTAGATACTTAGGTATAGCTCTAGCTAGATATCTAGATATAGTTTGTAATATTATCCTCCTCCTCTCCAGCTGCCGCCCAGCTGGAGGCTATAGGCTAGGTCTCTATTATTATCTATAATTAGCCTATATATTACCTTATACTGCTCTAGGGCTATTATGTCTGTAATAATGTTAATAGGCTTCTATATAGAGTTTATATATCCTTCCTATTTAATAAGAGCCTCTCGTTAGTATCCTCTTTCCACTTAGTATATCCTTACAGTAAGAATACTTTTAACTAGCTATTTAACCTCCCTGTTATTATCCACTAGTAGCAGCAGCTAGCTATTAACTATAATCTACTTAGGCAGCAGATTAATAGTAGCTCTCTAGAGTAAATTTATATAAAACTATAGGTAAATAGACTCTAAGGTATCTAGCTTTATAATATATAGTAAGAAGATCTTCACTATTATATATTTATAATATAGTTAAGTTAGCTTTCAGTTTAGCTTTAGTAACTTATAGTTAGATATATTTAACTATATTTTATTACTAATTTAGTATTAATCTGTGGGAAATTAAATTTTATTCACCTAAGTTTCTAATTTCTACTAGGTAGTAGTTATCTCTATATAGATATATATTATTACTAACTATATTCTCTTAACTAGCTGGTAGACTATAATCTTACTACTATTAGGTAATTCTGTATACTCCTTAGCGACTGGAATAGAGTTAATATAATATCTATAATCTATAAAGAAAAGTATAGTTCCTATTATATTATACTACTAGTTATAGAAAGCTAACTGTATAATAGGTAGTAGGTTACTTTAGTTATCTTGGGATTAGTAGGTAAATATCCTCAAAACTGTTTAGATATTCTAGTTATACTATTCTATAATCCTGTTAGTTTGTAGGTAGTAACTAGTATTTAGTAGGTATATAATATCTATTAATTTGTAGAACTTCTTCCAGAAGTAACTTACCCAGTCAGATTCTCTATTACTTATAATAGAGTATAGTATTCTATAGAACCTATAGTAGTAACTAAGGAACTACTAGGTATATATCTCTACCTCTATTATATCTATCTCCTCTAATATAGGAATCTTACCTAGTTAATTAATAATAACCTAGAGGTAATAGCTAGTTTATCCTTTTATAGGGGGTAAGTTAGTAATAAAGTCTATTAATAGATTAGAATATAACCAGTTAGGTATCAGTAGGAGCTTTAGGAATTTCTTCTTAGCCTACCTCTAGATATAAATACCTCTATATATATTATAGTTATATATAAATTAGTGGACGCTCTGTGACTATCCAGACTAGTAGAACTATTAGCTTATAATCTCTAGTATATTGTTACGTTCTAGGTAGCTTATAGGGGAGAAGTTATATAATTTCTATACTAGCTTAATCTTAAGCTTATTAAGGAGGCTATTACTCTCTTCGCTACTTAGTATCTAAAGTCTCTCTCTAAAGGTAAACTATCTTAGTATATTAATAGTATACTTAGTAATCTAGATTTTAATATAGAGGTTAGGAGGGAAGTTATATTCCTCTTACTAAACTGCTATAAAGATCTATTAGTATAAGGAGTCTCTCTCAGTAATATAGTTCTATATTTCTTATAAGTCTGGTCCTCCTTTAAAAACCTAGGTATTAGTAATATCTATATATTCCACCTGGGGCTCCGTGGGGATAGTAGCGTCTAGAATAATCTATATTACTTATTCCTGTTACTTCTTATTATTCTACCCTTTAGGGGTATCCTATTCCCTCCAGGAGAAGGTATTAGAGGCTACTACCTAAGTGTCCAGCCAGTATTTAAGGTAAAAGTTATACTAAGATAATTCCTCTACTTACTAGCTTTACCTCTCTATATGTCAGATTGAGAGAGACGTACCTCTGGTACGTACCTCACGGAAGCATGTTTATACGCTCCCGAGAGGTACATAGTACATCCGTAGTCTCATGCGCCATTTTTGGTCCTGACAATAGAACACAATTAATTCGACAATTAAGAGTCTCATACGCTCTAGGCAGGCTGTGGGTTCGAATCCCACTTCTGTAGGAA
>MASP02000732.1:0-45746 GCA_001693025.2 Colletotrichum lindemuthianum | reverse complement strand
GCGGGGCACATATACCACCCCTGGGGGCATTCTTCCTCCCCAGAGTGGTCTTTCCTTTCGAAATCCAGGTATTTTTGATGTGGTCTAGCATGCGTAATAATCGATAAATCGTCGTAACTGTAGAGCCCTATTCGGTCGGGTTTCCTTCTTTTTCGTGAGGCCTCGAGGGCCCTAGGGTGGCATACGCGTGGCCGTAACGTAGCTATGGCCATACGTGTTGCTGTAGGTCTTGTGAATCGATTAACATAGCTGTAGTCGTTGTTTTTGTGATTTTCGGGGGTTTATTCGAGGGATCCGTAAGATCCGTGGCATCCGTGGCATCCGTGACATCCGTGGGATCCGTAGCCTTCGTGGCCCACGTAGCTGTGGCATATGTAGCCAGCCCTCTTGTTGCTTTCGTTGATTTTCGACGCTTTCGCCGTACGTATAGCTGTAGCTGTAGCCCACAGAAGCTGTGGCATCCGCATGGCCATGGCCTCCGCATGATCCATNNATGATCCATGGTATCCGTGGGATCCGTGGCATCCGTAGGGCTGTAGCAATTGAACAAACAGTTGTATTCAAACGTAGTTGACGGCGTTGGTAAGTGTCCACCTATCACAGCCTTAATGAAAAGGAAGTAATAGGTATGAATCCTGGATGGAGACTCTATTGAAATGGGGTGAGACCCTGGATGGACCTCTATTGAAATGGGGTGAGACCCTGGATGGACCTCTATTAAAATGGGGTGAGACCCTGGATGGACCTCTATTAAAATGGGGTGAAACAACAACAAAAACAAACAAAAGAACCCTACAAAAGAGTGGCTGTAACAGCCATACGGCTGTGGCCGTATAGCTGTACCAAAAGGAATAAAAACGAAGGGAAAAACTGGCTTCTGTTGCTGCTGTAACTGGCTTGCTACGCTACGGTTAAATACGTAGCTACGTAAGGCTGTAGCCCTACGTACGGCCAGTGGCCACGTAGCCTCTCCGTACGGCCCAGTTGGCCTCATGGCTACCTATAGCCTCATGGCCCCCAGGCCCATCACAGTATATATAACTTTATATTAAGCTTCAAAAATATACTTTCCGCCTTTAGAGGGATATATTCAGCCTCTCTAAAACCTTCCTGGATATTTTTAACTATAAGAGCTTATATAAAGATATTATAAAATATAGGAAAGAAGTTTTTCTTAGTAATATAGATATTATCTTAGTATATCTTATTCTTAATTTATTAACTATATACCTTTCTAGTAACTTAAAATACCTAATATCTAAAAGCTAAAGTAAATAAGATAAGTAAGTTAGTATATAAAATATAGTAATATTATTTTTCTTATAATATATCTTAACGTTAGCATTATAGTAATTTTTATACTTATTAATAATAAGAAGGTAATAACTGCTACTTATATATAGTTTCATATACTAATTAAAATACTGAAGTTTATTTAGATTTCTTTCGTTTATTATTAATCTATTTTCAGATATTGTAATAATTTAGGTATATAGAAGATTTATTTCTATATATTATATAGAAGGATAATATTATTCTATAATAATAATATATAGTGAAATATCATAGCCTAATAAACTAATTTCCTAAATAAATATTATCTATTTATATTAGTTTACAACTAGTAAAAATTTGTAATTAATCAATTTATCGTAACTAGGTTGTAACTAGTGGTCTCTAATTATTTATATCTACGTCTACGTTATAGCATACATATATACACTATACACTATTAAGATTAATCTATAGGATAATCTATCTTATCTAATCAGTCTAAAAAGTGAGGTACCTAGTGTATCACCCACTGTCATAGTTTTTACTATATTAGTGCCTAGTTAACCTAATACTAACAATATTCTCTTTTGTGGCAAAAGCGTAAAATAGTGTAAAACGCAAAACTAGCGTAAAACGCAAAAATAGCATAAAACGTAAGAATATCGTAAAAACGCAAAAACAGTATAAAACGTAAAAACTTAGCTACTAGTTATATATATCTTTTTAGGTATACTAAAAACTAATTAAATACTGTAAATAGTGTTTACTTATAAAAATACGCCTTTTAATTATCGCTACTTAGATACCTTAAGGCTCTCCTATAGCGATACCCTCTATTTACCCTCTTTATCTTTATATTCTCCTCTTATTACATTCTGTAGCTTTTATAACCTATCTTTCTATCCTTATAATTACTTTATTTATAGTAATAAACACTTTAAGAGCTTAGTTATTAGATATTTTAGTTATAATATCAGTAAGGTTATCCTTACTATTAATCTATTAGATCTTAAAGATCTTCCTTCTCTTATATAATTATTATAGTATTATAATATTAATTATAAGATACTTCTCTTTAGTAATATCTAACTTAACGAGGTATTTATAGAGAGAGTAGAAGTTAGTATATACTACTATTAGTATTATTAGTATCTTCAGATATGCAGTTATTTACCTAAAAGTGGTAGATATTATATATTCTATATTAACTTCCATAGTTATACTATAGACCTTAGATACTAATATACTATATATAACTTTCTTTAATTTAGTAGAACAGAAGTAAATAATATTACCTCTAAATTTAAAAATATTATTATTTTCACTAACGTCTTTTATTCTTAGGATAATAATAAATTTAAGCTGGAATATTATATTACTATTATTAGTAAAGGATCTATTAATAAATATATATAGCCTGATTATTTTAATATTAATAGGGATAAATATTAGGTTTCTTTCAAAGTTATCTATTTACTATACTAAGTGTTTATTAAGTTTTTTGATATCCCCTAGTATTAGGTTTTAGTATTAAGCTATAATAGAGAGGTTAACGTATACTTCCAGTTAGTATATAGAGGCTATATATACTCCTTATACCTATTATTTAATATATATTATTTTTGTAGCTTTAGATATAGGGTTAATAAGTTTAATCTTCTTACTTTATCTCTTTTAAGTGAGAATAATATTACTATTATCTTTTAAAGTAATTATATCTCTATTAAATATAAGGAGTTTAGATTATATAAATATTAACTTTAGTTTAGCTGCGAATCCTACTTACTGAAGTTTCTCCTCTTCTTTATTATAAAATTTAAGTAAGTAGAATCCGAGGATATTATCTATTTATATACCTATAATACTGAAATATAAGTTATTAAGCCTAGAAATTATAAGATATAGGTTACATAATAAGGTCTCGATTTACAGTTAGTTTTTATAGTAGCTAGAATATATTATATACTAATAAGTATCTAACTCCGCGAGGCTATATAATAGTTAAACTATAATAATAATAATATTCTCTAGGTATAAACTATATAGGTTTATAGGTAGTTTTATTAGTATAAGGTAATTCAGTATTATCTCTATCTATATATATATTTAGGTAATATCTTAGAGGTAAATCTCTATAGGAGTTACCTCTTTAAATATTACTAATAGTATTAATATTAAGTAATAGCTAACCTATTAGATTATTAGTAATTACGTGAGGATATTAGTTTTCCTCTAATTATTAAAGCTCTTAATAACTAATTATAACTTTTTATATAGTATATTATCCATATTCTTAACTTTATTAACGAAATAGAGACTGAAGATCCTTATACTATTATATTTCTAGATATTAAAGTATTTAAGGTGGAGTATATCCTTCACTAAGAGAGTCTCTCACTCTATAGTATATAATTTCTAAAATAATTTCCCTAGTATCTAAATAAAGTTATATTAGTAAAGTTTAATAATTTTAGTAAATATTTTTATTTCTTTTATTATTAAGTAGATATTATAGTAGATATTATCTGTAAGTTTAGTTTCTATAATAAAAGTTATATTTTTATATAGTTATCCTTACTACTTTAGTCTATCCTTTTTTAATACTACTATTAATATACTTTCTTTTAGATATTTATCTAGTAGCTGATTATTATATAGATTTTAGTTTTCTATCTCTTTAGTATATAGTTAATAATATAGCTTAACTATCGTCAATCTGAAGGTATTAAGTTTACTATCTATCTCTATAATATATATCTTACTATCGATAAAGATAAGTCTGAAGAATCCTATCTAACTTTAGTATTCACAGTAAATATATATTTCTAATTAAAAGAGTAAGTAGTAGACTGAAGCTATAGAGAGACTATTATATATACTTAGAGTATTAGAAACTTACTATCAAGTATAGATCTTATATACTTCTTCTATTACCTTCTGGATAGTAACTACTTACCTTATAATATTTAGTAATAATAGTAATATTAGGTTAAGGTGTAGATATACTCTAAAAACTAATAGAGTTAGTATAAAACTATTTAAGTTACTAGTATTATTAACTATCTTAACTATATTTTATAGTATCTCCTCTCTGTTAATCTCTAGTATCTTATTTTAGATAATCTTATATACTCTCTATAGGGGAGTATAGTAATATTCCACTTTACTAATACTATTATAGGCTTTAACTAAAATAATCTTAATTTTACTTTCTATATTATTAGCTTCTTTCTTAAAGGTTTTAGCTGTAAAGCTATATTCTATATTAGTAATAATTCTATCTGGGGGGCCTTAGTATATATTAAGTTAATATACTTTTAGTATATATTATATATCTTCTATAGAGATATCTTTTATAAATCTTACGTCTGTAAATACTATAGAGATATTAATAGTATATAGTATAACTTTATTACTATTAAAATATATAATATTAATAATAATTTCTATATTAAACTTATAGTTATCCTTAAAGCTAAACTTAAATTAGTATAGTATTTTACTATTTATCTAGTATTAATAGTAGTTCTTAGTAATTACTTTAATCTTATTAGTTATTATAATCTTACCTACTCTCTTAAGTATATTATTTAACTTATAGACGCTATGATAGCTGAATTCCTTATAAAACTACTATATTTCTATCTCTATAAGGAAGTTAATAGCTTTATTATAGAAATCCTTCTAAATTAAGAATTATAAGTATCTATTATATCTCTCTATAAGTAGTAATATTCCTTTCTGCTTAATCTTATTATTAAGATTATTAAAATATATTTAGAGGTAGTCTATATTAGGAAAGCTTAATAGAAATAGTATAACTATAAATATAATATTAAAGTTAATATCTCTAAAGGGTATAGGTATTCTAGCGACGCTAAAATTTATAAAGTTTTACCTATCTCTAAATCTAATACTTATTTTTGAAGCTATTTTATTTAGTAAGATATTAGGTAGAATCCTCTAGAGGATTCTGAGTTATTATATACTTTTAGTAGAAAGTTTACCTACTCTAGTATCTAGGAGGATATTTTTGAAAATAACTTCTAAATATTATAAAGTTAGGAAGATTTCTAAATTATTAGTAATTATTAAATAGTAAAAAGTATAGTTTTAAAGAATCTCTATAAGTTATATAGAGTTAATAGTTTTCTTCTGGCTGTTTATTATAGTAGAGTAGATAGCTATAAAATTATCCTCTAATATCTTATCTATATTATGTCTTACTTTCTCTATTATCTCCTCTATAAGGTTAATATTATTAAGATATATTATAATCTCCTCTACTAATATAATATTAATAATTAATACCTTTTTAAATTGTAGAGTAGCAGCTTTATACTCCTCTAGAATATATTTTATTAACCAGTACTTATTTACTAGTTTTAAGTATACTTTATATTTACTTTATATATCTCTATCTTATACTTTCTCGTGAGGCTATTCTGAGGTGATATTATTATCTTATATATATTATAGATAAGGTAATTAAAGATAATTAAAATATTAGTTTTACTCTTAGCCGTTATATATATAGTCTATAAGAAACTAGCTATAATCTATAATATAGCTAATTTTCTATTTTAACTATCTTTTTTAACTGCTAAATATCTCTATTATCTATTTATATAGTCTGTTAATAGTTAGTTTTACTTTATTAATAATATTATAAAGTATATTAATTATATTATATATTGAGTATATAGTTATATATATCTCCTTATTAATTTTCTTCTGTAAATCTTATAGATTCAGATAGATATATTAAAAGAGGTTAATCTAAATTATTATTACTCTAAATATTTTAACTATATTAATATATTTATAGTTTTCACTAAAAATCTTAAGGTTTATATTCTTTTATTCCCTATAGTAGTTAAAGTAAACTATAAATATCTTAAACCTTTCTCTAACTATTATAACTATTTAAGTAATTAAAAGGTTATCTTAAATTAGTAAAATTAATATCTTATAGTATAAATATACTTATCTTATTAGTATATTATTAAATATTCTTTCTACTATATTCCAGTTAATATTATAGCTGATATATTTAGTAATAAATATCTATATCTTATTCTTAAAAATATTATACTTCTCTCTAGTATATTTATTATTTATTCTATATACTTTACTGAATAATTATTTAACTTTCTTGTGAGGTTAGTTAAATAGAATATAGTATTTCAGTATTAACTAATATTTTCCTTTAAGGTAGATATAGAGTCTTAGGGGTCTAGTTAGCTCTAAATATTTCTCTTTCTTATTAATTATTATCTTCTTAGTTTCTAGTAAGTTAGTATCTATTTAAATATCTAGCTTTATTAGTTATAGATTTAGCGTTAATATTACTTTTATTATTAATATTGATAATATTAATTATAGAGAGAGTAACTTTATTATTAAGCTTTTTAATATAGATAGTTATTAATTAATAAGAATAAATCCTCCTACCTCTAGGAGGTTATTAATAAAATTAGGGTTTTTTATAATCTCTTATCTGAAAGTGAGGTATCTTTATTAGTTAGTTTTAATACTCTCTACTATCTATCTTATTAATATCTTCTCCTTAAGAATCTTAACTAGTTTTTCTTTTAATATACTTTTATCTATAGAGAAGTATATATTTCTCCCTATAAAGTAGTTCTTAAGAATTTATATTAATATTTTTTCTATATTATTAAAATATTCTAGAGTCTATTCCTTAAAATTAATATAGTAAGTTTCCTATATTTTATTAAAATAGATATTTTATTTCTTCTATAGGTGAATATAACAGTAGATAAAAATATTATTAAGAATATTACTACTAATATTTATCTGAGGTTTAATATTATTACTCTATTATTAAGATATAACTTTTTAGTATATCCCTATTAGTATTTTTACTTCTATATATTAGAATAGTTTCTTATACTTATTAATTTTAGTTATAGAGATATTATTATAGGTTATATTCTTGCGAAAGCTATTAATAGGATCTAGAGAGGAAGATATATTTAAGATATTAGGCTAAGAGAATATCTATAGTTAGTATAATTTTACTATATCTTGATTATAGGTATTTCTCTAAAGGCTATAACTTTAGAAGTATATATACCTATTAGATAAATCA
Source organism: Colletotrichum lindemuthianum (assembly GCA_001693025.2). Lineage (NCBI taxonomy): Eukaryota > Fungi > Ascomycota > Sordariomycetes > Glomerellales > Glomerellaceae > Colletotrichum > Colletotrichum lindemuthianum. The sequence continues at coordinate 38,356 of MASP02000732.1, read as the reverse complement.
TAACTATTAAGTAAATATCCTCTTTTAGTAAAAACTTTATAAATAACTTTCTATTCTTAATTTTTATTAATTTAGTAGATATTATTCCTTACTAATAATATTAATAGTGAATTAGTATATTTTAGTAGTATTCTTATAGAGGTTTACTTAGGAGGTGAAGGATAGTTATTATTAAATAGTAATATTATTAAAGTTATTATTAACTTAGTCTGTTGCTAGGTAAATATCATAGTTAGAACCATATATAGAGTGAAGAGCTTAGGTATCACTATAGGTATAGAGTAAAAGTAACTAAATTATTAACTTAGTTTAGCTTTTTATTATATGAATATACTACTTATAGTAAATAGGGATAATAAGTAATAGTATAAGGATATTATTAGTTATACTAATTTATATTATTTGGTATACTATTTCTTAATCTTTTATTATTATAGAGAGAGATTTTAAAAATAAGCTATAGTAGTTAGCTAGTTAGATATATTACTTTACTATTAATTTAAATAATCCTCCTCTTATATTATCTCTTATTATTTCCTTCTTTTCTTATCTTCTAGTTCTACTATTAGTATAAATATCTCTCTTTTTTATTCTTCTTTAGGATATAGTTTATTAGAAAGATTCTCCTAATAGAGACTCTTTTAGTAGATAGTAATATTATTAATATTAATATTCCTCCTTTTTATACTAATTATAATATTTATTAGTTAAATTTATAGTTATTTTATTATTATTAATATTTTATTAAATATTTATTAGATACTTATAAATAGGAATAAGGAATAATAGTTTCTTAATATTTTCTGTTTTAGTATTAGTTATAATATTTTTAATAATTTATTATTTTTAGGGAATTCTAATTAGAATACTTCTCTATTATAGTTATATATAGAATATATAGAGGAAAAATGTTATAAGCTGATATTATTACTTAATGTTAAATTCAGGATATTCATATATTAGTTTATATTATTAATTATACTTTTATAATTATTCCTAAAGTCTCCTTCTTATATAAAATAAAAGCTTCTTTCTTTATTATTATTTCTATTATAGTTAAATTCTAACTACTAGGGAAGCTATATTATAAGTATAGATATATTAACTAAAGTATTTTATTTCTTCTATATAATATTAGAAGAAAAAGGGGGGGGATTTATAGTATATTATCTTTAGTTACTAATATATTATATTTACTATTATTAAGATACTCTCTTATCTCTTAATAGTTAAATATATATAAGATAATAGAGAGTAATAGTAAGGGATAATAGTTTTATTATAAGTTTCTTTCTTTTGGATATATTAATCTTATTACTTTATCTTAATACTTACATCTTAATTTAATATTAATTTTAGTTATCTTTTATTATATAGTGGATATAATATAATATTAAGTAAATAGATTATTATAAGTTTATCTTTACTTCTGTTTCTATTATAAGTTTATTATTAATATTCTTAAGGTAGTATATAGTTATAATAGCTTTAAGTTACCTATTTTTACTTAGAAGCTATCTATAGGATCTTTTAGGAGGTATTATAATTTTAATTTTTAGGTATTATTTACTGATCTGCAGTTAAGTAGTAGTAATAAATACTAGTAGTAGTTAAATTACTGATTAATATTAGTTTATAACTGGTAAATATTGGTAATTAATTAATTTTCTATAACTAGATTATAATTAGTGGTTTCTAATTATTTATATCTAAGTCTATATTATAATGTATGTATATATACTATATACTATTAGGATTAATCTATAGGATAATCCCTCTTATTTAATTAGTCTAAAAAGTGGGGTACTAAGTATATTACCCACTAATATAGCTTTTACTACATTAATACTTAGTTAACCCGACAATTTATAATTATTAGGCTATATTATTCTTATATTTAAATATATTTAGATACTTATTATAATTATTCTGAATATAATCTAGTTTATTATAAACTTAGTCTTATTAAATAATATATATTTAAGTTTATAATATTCTATTTCATAATTATATTTACTATATACTGGAACTATATATTTATTATATCTGGATCTTTATATTAAATTTCTTTATAGTTATATTTATAAAGAAAGTAAGTTTAAAATTATAATTATTACTTAATATAGTTTAAAATTTAATATTTTCTAATAGGAAATATATTATAGTTAGTAAGTAGTTAATTAGTTATATCTTCTATACTACTAATATAGAAAGGAAATAGTTAGGAATTTAAATTAAAGATATACTTAACTAACTTCTTCTCTTTAAATATAGTTAATTTCCGTTAGTTAGAAATAATATTATATCTTAATAGAATATCTTTCAGTTAGGTAGCTAAGATTAAATATAATATTAAATAGATTTTAGGTGCAGCCTAAATATTAAGACGTAGAGTTTAATTAATAGCCTAGAAGGTTAAACTAAATTAAGCTTCTTTATTCTATAATATTATTATTTTATTATAGTGTTATATAGATTATAAGGTAGAAGATAGGTTAGTTACAGTAAGGTATTTAGCTTACTTATCTATCCAGCTTACTTATTAACTATATTATTTTCTTTAAATAATTACTAACTTAACTTTAATATAAATACTAGAGGAGAGAAAATAGAGTTTAATATTTAACTAAAGTATAAGTAGCGTTTTACTGCTAATTAGTAGGAATTAGTTTTAGTAGTAACTAGCTAATTATAGCTAAGATAACTATAGCTAATTAGAGGACTGGAAGTTATAATTATTTCCTAAAACGAAGCTATATACCTAGAAATTAATTCTCATAGATAATATTTTACTTAATTATGATTTTAATATTTATAACCTTATTATCTTTACTATATCCTACTTATTATTAAGATAAACTTTATATTTTTAATATAAAGAGTTTCTGCTATTAATATAAAAGTTCTGTATTATTAATATAAGCTAACTTATAATCTATATATAAGTATAGTGAAATTTAGTTTACTTCTATTAGTAAATAGTCTTAATATTTTAAGTGTAGCTAATATATAAATAATATTAATATAAATATAAATACTTTTAAGGGAGGGGCTAATAGCTTACTTTCTATTATAACTATTAGTAGATATATTAACTTCTGAAGTATAATTTTAGCTTTTAAACCGCTTAGGGTTGAATATTATAACTGGGGGTATAATTATCTATAATAATAGGTAATTTTATTACCGTTTAAATTAGTTGTAAGTTAGTATTAGCATAAATGCTATTACTAGGTAGGTTTTATAGTTAGAATTATATATAGGGTAAAGAGATTAGATATTACTATAAGTATAAAGTAAAAGTAACTAAATAAATACTTTTAATATAGATATATAATATCTAGAATATAAGTAATTATGATATTATAATACTTTTAGGTATCTGGTAACTAATATAATATATTAATATTAGAATACTATTTAATTAATAATTAGGTTTTTAAATTAGTAGCTTAATATAGTAAATTATAGAATAGATAGATAATTTTCTTCTAAATTTCTAGAGTCTATTTATTAGTATTAGTATTTATTACATTATTTAGACTCTTTAGAAGATATTAATATTTCTAATTTTAGAGGTTATAATAGAATATTTAGAACTTACTATTATATTTCCCTAGTTATAAGTAGCTATATAAATTGAAGATGGATTTTAATTTTATTATAAGAAATATAGAAAAGTAATAAATTATAGAATATTTAACTTTTGTAGGCTTTTTATTTTATTGTGGTTTTAAGAGATTTATAAGAATTCTTAACTTTATAATCTTAATGTTTACTTCCAGTTATATATATTAAGCTTTAGTTTTACTGAAGTTTTTGCTAATTATTACTATAAGGTCTTCCTCCGCTATAAAGTGGAATATTATAACTGGGGTTATAATTATCTATAATTATAGGTAATTTTATTACTATTTAATTTAGTTATAAGCTAGTATTAGCATTAATGCTATTACTAGATATATTTTACAGTTAAACTTATATATAGGGTAAAGAGCTTAGATATTACTATAGGTATAAAGTAGAAGTAACTGAATATATTTTAGTATATGATATACTAAAAATTAAAATCTAGATATTATTCTTCTTTGAGAGTGTAAGAAAAGATTTTAACTAGAAAAGGTTTAGGTATATAGGTAGAATCTATATTATTATATAGATTATTGCTTAGAGGATTGAAGTTAGAATTCTTTAAGTGAAAGTTTTTCTAGTATCTAGCTGGTAGGTTGCTGTATATACTATATAGGGTTAGTTAGTTATATTCTTATAACTATCCCTCCCTCCTTAAGGTTTCGTTTCTAAAGTTAAAGTTATATATTTTACTTTATCTTCTAACTGTGAGGTTTTATTAGTATTATTTATTATAGAGTAACTATAATGCTAATATTTATTATTAGTATTAAGAGTTTTTAATATGTTATATTATCAGATTTTTTATTTAAAGATTAAATTTATATTCTTAAATAGTAATATTACTTATTATAATACTATTATTATTAATATTCTATTTACTTTATCTGTTTATTTATGATAATATTTACCGTTAGCTTTACGATAGGTTATTACTTTTGGTGTTTATAATATTATTTTATTAAAAGGAATTTACTATAGTTTTCTTATAGTAACTTTACTATATTTTTAATAGTTTTTTTTTTATTATATATTTTCTATATTTCTTAATTGTTTGTAAGGATATAAGTAACTAATATTATATAGTATGTTTGGTAATCTATTAGCTAGATATTAGAAAGGTTTTCATTTGAAGGATTCTAACTTAGATTCTTTAAGTAATAGTTTATATAGTAATATAGATTCTATCTGTATATTGAAACCTTTTTTAGTTAAGATTTTTAGTTATATTCTTATAATTCTATTACTTCTACTTAATGTTTAAGTATTTAGTGTAGGTAAAAATCTTAGATAATAACTAATAATATAAAGAATATATAGTCTATAGATATATAGTTAATATAAGTTTTGATAAATTTTAGTAATTAATATTTAACTTAGTAGATATATATAGTAAGACTGCTGGTATTTTATTATATTATAGTAAGGAATTAGGTAATAGTAGTAGGTAAGTATTTATCCCTAAGAAGGATATTTTTTATATAGAAGAAATTCTATTTTCTTTCTCTAATAAAATTAAATTTAGTGTTAATAAAAGTTCTTAGAGGCTATATACTGAGGCTGAGGATAAGTTAGAAATAAACTTACTGGATAGTTTTATATAGAAAGTATCTTAAGGTATAAAGTATATACCTTCTAGATTTAAGTAAGGAGGTATACTGTTCTTAATACTAATCTGTAGGAATAAGTAGTGATTATATTCTTTATAATTTACTTATATATTTAATTAATAGTTATAATTATTATTTTAATTAAAGTTAGGCGTTATAGATATAATAAATAAGATACTTAAAATTATATAGGTATAGATAGCTATATATTAGAACTAAATATAAGAATAATAGGAAGTTTATAATAATTAAACTACTATGTTTATATAATAGCTTGCTAAGTATTTATTGGTTTCTAAACCCCCTAGGAATTAGGAAAAGCTATCTTAATATAACTGTATAATAATAGGGGAGGAATTTATAGTTAAATAAGTTAATAACTGAATTATAGCTATTAAGGGTAGCTATTAAATTTAGTTTAGTAATATTATAGATTAATATATTTAATAGGTATTTATGAAACTTATATTACGACTTCAGATAGAATAGTGGAACTATAGGGTAAATCTGGAGGATAAGTTTATATAGATTAACTTTATTATATTTATTTGCTGGTAGTATATTAATCTGGAAATATAGAAGTAATGATACTAATAGAAGCTTAAGGAAGTGCGGTAAGGTAAATAGTAGTTACTAATATAATATTATATTAAGTGGTTGATATTCTACTAAAGTCTAGATACTCCGGAATTTAATTTAAGGTAAAGGAAAGTGTTAGGTTAACTGGGTATCGATATAGTAAAAGCTATAATAGTGGGTAAATTACTAGTTACCTTACTTAATTTAACTAATTAGATAAGGAGAATTATTCTATAAATTAATCCTAACGGCGTATAGTATATATATATATGCTATAACATAGTTTTAGATATAATGAAATAGCAGTATTAATTATAACCTAGTTATAAATAATTAAATAATTATAAATATTTACCAGTTATAAACTAATACTAATTAGTAGTTCAACTACTACTAATAACTATTATAACTATTTAACTGCAAATTAGCAAGAAATATCTAAAACGATAAAATTATAATACCTTCTAAGAAAATTTCCAGATAGCTTCTAAGTAGAAACAGGTAACTTGAAGCTATTATAACTATATACTACCTTAAGAATATTATTATTATATTTATAATAAAAATAGAAGTAAAGATAAACTTATAATAACCTATTAACTTAATATTATATTATATTTATTATATAATAAACTGATAATTTAGATTAATATTAAATTAAGGTAGTAAGCGCTAAGATAAAGTAGTAAGATTAATATAACTGAGGAAGGAATTAATAAGGAAACTGCTATTCCTTACCACTACTTTCTAATATCTTATATATATTTAACCAATAAGAGATAAGAGAGTATTTTAATAATAGTAAATATAATATATTAGTAACCAAAAATAATATATTAAATCCACCCCCTTTTAATATTATATAAACGAAGGAAAATACCTTAGTTAATATATCTATATCTATAATATAGCTTACCTACCAGTTAGAATTTAACTAATAGAGAAGTAATAATAAAAAAAGAGATATTTACTTTATATAATAAGGATACCCCAGGAATAATTATAAAGATATAACTGATAATATAAACTAATATATAAATATTCCAAATTTGAAACTAGATAATAGTATTAGTCTGTAATTCTTTTCCCTATATATTCTATATATAACTATAGTAGAAAAGTATTCTAATTGAAATTCCCCAGGAAGTAGCAAATTATTAAGATATTATAACTAATACTAAAATAAAAGGTACTAAGAAATTATTATCCCTTATTCCTACCTATAGATATTTAATAAATATTTAATAAAGTAATGGAAAATAAGGTAACTATAAGTTAAACTGATAAATATTATAACCAGTATAAGGAGAAGGAATACTAATACTAATAGTATTACTATTTACTTAAAAACCCTATTAGAAGAATATTTCTAATAAACTATATTCTGAAAAAGACTAAGAAGAAGCAATATTTATACTAACGGTAGTATTAGAGAAATAAGAAGAAAGAGAAATATTAAAGAATAATATAAGAGAAGGATTATTTAAATTAAAAGTAAAGTAATTTATCTAACTAACTAATTACTATTGCTTATTCTTAAAGGCTTCCTTTATAATAATAAAAAGCTAAAAGATAGTATACTAAATAACGTAAGTTTATATAATTAATAATATCCTTATATTGCCGCCCATTATTTCTATTTACTACAGACGTTATATTTATATAATAAGCAGCTATATTAAACTAATAATAAGCTCTTTAAGAATAATATCTAATAACTAACTTTATACCTATATATCTATAGTAAGCTTCTATTAGATCACCACTAATATATATTAGTCAGACTACTTAGGTTACTACTAAAGATATTAACTTAAAGAATATTGTAAAATCCTTATTTAGAGGATATTTATAAGGTTTTTACTGGAAGGAGATATCTACCTAATAGTTATAATTTATCTAATAAGTATATATACCTCCAAAGCTGCAGCTTTTGGAGAAATACCCATAATTAAAATATAGTAAAGTTATATTAATTATAGATATTCTTTCAGCCTAATATCTTAAAAATATATTTTCCTCCCCAGATTCTACTAATAATCCTTATAAGAATGTAACTTATAATAATATTTCTGTAACTAAAACTAATAAATATAAGAAGATATTCTAACATATAGAAGTAAAGATACTAATAAGATTATTTTAAAAAGTTATATCTTAGTAATAGGGTAAGAATATTAAACCTTAGATAAATATTAATAGCCGTATATTTAATAATATCTTCATTTATTACTATATTAATTTATAGAAGATATAAAGTATCTATTTTAATAAAATATAGAAAGTTTTCTATATTAGTTTTAAAGAATAGACTCTAGATTACTTTAATAATATAGAGAGAGTATGTATATAGACTCTTAAAAACTACGTTATAGAAAGAGATATATACTTCTCTATAAATAAAAGTATAATTAGAAAGAGGTTAGTAGATATTCTTAAAAAAGAGTTATTAATAAGATAGATAGCGGAAAATATCAAAGCTAACGAATAAGGATATCTAGCTTTTAGATAAGAAATTATAAAGAATTCTAACTTTATTAATAATCTCCTAAGGGTAGGAGGATTTATCTTTATGAACTAATAGCTTTTAATATCTAGAAACATATTAATAAAAATAGCTACTTTATAATTAATATTAATAATATTAATAATAAGAATAATTTTAACATTAAGCCTATAACTAATACTACTAAATACTTATATAAATAATAACTTACTAAGAATCAAGAGAATAATACAGAATATTAATAAGAAGGGAAACAATCTAGAACTAATTAAACCTCTAAGATTTTATATATACCTTAGAAGAAAATATTAATTAATATTAAAATACTATATTCTATTTACCTAACCTTATAAGAAGGTTAGATTATTACTAAGCAAACTATATAAAATAAATAATACATATACTAGAGAGAAGCATAATATATTTACAAATACGATACCGATAATTATTATTTAATATATTAGCTATAATATTAGCTGGAATATAGGAGAAGGAGTATTTATTAATATACTGGCAAAATAAGTATATTTATACTATAAGATATTAATTTTGCTAATTCGGAATAATCTCTTAATTACCTCGATAGTTAGAATAGTTAGAGATAAGTTTAAAATACTTACAGTTTACTTTAACTATTATAGAAAGTGGAAGAATATAAATTTTAATATCTTTACTGAAAACTATAGATATACTAATATAGTTAAAATATTCAGAATAATAATAGTATATATTAAAATCATTATTATATCTATTTAAATCTATAAGATTTACAAAAACAGATTAATAAAGAGATATATAGTTATATATATTAGGTATATAATATAACTAATATACTTTATAATACTGGTAATAAAGTTAAGCTAACTATAAATAGACTATATAAATAGATACAAGAGATACTTAAAAGCTAAAAATAATAATTAAAATAAAAAGGTATTTATATTATAAACTATACCTAATTTCTCGCGGATTATATATATAATAGCTAAGGGTGAAACTAATACTTTAGCTACCCTTAACTAACTTATCTATAATATATATAAGATAATGATACCACTTCAAGATAACCTTACAAGAAGATAAAAAGAGGGAACAAATAAAGTAAATATTAGATATACTTAAAACTAGTAAATAAATACTGGTTAATAGAATATATTCTAGAGAAATATAAAGTAGTTACCTTATAATTTAAAAAGGTGTTTATTATTAATATAATATGAATAGAGGAGATTATTATATATCTTAATTATATATTCCCTATAGAGGAGACAGAAGAGAAGATATATAATAATATAGATAAGATATTAGAAGATAACTTTACAGCTATCTACTTTACTATAATTAATAGCAAGGAGGAGGCTATTAACTTTATAAAATTTATAAAGATTCCTTAGAATTATATTTTCTATTATTTAATAACTGCTAATAAATTGGAGATCTTTCTAACCTTATAGTATTCTAAAGTTATTTTTAATAGTATCCTTCAGAATATTAAAGTAGGTAAGTTTTCTACTGGAGATATATAATAACTTAAAGTTCTTTGGAGGATTCTTCCTAATATTTCTCTAGATAAAATAACCTTAAAAATAAATATTAGATTTAAAGATAAATAACGTTTTATAAGTTTTAGTATAGTAAGAATATCTATATTCTTTAGAGATATTAACTTTAATATTATACCTATAGCTATAGTATTTCTACTAAACCTTTCTAATATAAACTACCTCCAAATTTACCTTAATAACCTTAATAATAAGATTAAGTACGAAGAAGTATTACTACCTATAGAAAGATATAATATATATTTATAATTCTCTATAGAGAATAGTTCTTATAGTAAGGCTATTAACATCCTTATAGAGATAGAGATATAATAACGTTATAAAACCTTTAGCTACCTTAGCGTCCGTAAGTTAAATAATATACTTAAGACAGTAGGTAAAACTATAACAACTAATATAATTAAGGTAATTATAAAAAACTGCTATTAATGCCAAATAAATAGTAAAATACTATACTAATTTAAGTTTAGCCTTAAGGATAACTATAAGTTTAATATAGAGATTATTATTAATATTATATATTTTAATAGTAATTAGTTTATCTTATATACTATTAATATCTTTATAGTATTTACGGCTGTAAGATTCATAAAGAGTATCTCTACAGAAAATATATAGTATATACTGAAAGTATATTGATTAATATATACTAAGATTCTCCAGATAGAAGTATTACTAATATAGAATATAACTTTACAGCTGAAAGCTTTAAGAAAGAAGCTGATAGTATAAATAGTAAGGTTAAGATTATACTAATTAAAGTCTATAATTTAGTTACGTTTACTTTATATCTATAGTAGTATTTAAGCTTTTCACCCTATATATAATTCTAACTGTAAAATTTACCTAGTAATAGTATTTATACTAATACTGACTTACAACTAATTTAAACGATAATAAAATTACCTATTATTATAGATAATTATACCTCTAGTTATAATATTTAACCCTACAGTAGAGAAAGACCTTATAGTAATAATCTATATAGTGAAAGCTTTAGTAAGGCTAAAGCTTAATATATATAGCTGAAAGTAATTACTAAGATTATAAAGTTAAGAACCTTTATAAACCTATTAAAGATAAAATAAAATAAAAGGTTTATAAAAGTTAAATATTCTATAATTTATTACTTTTCTATATTCTTTAAAATAAAATTGGAATTTTCCTTAAATTTATATAGCTACCTGCAACCAGGATAATATAATAGCAAATTCCAAATATTCCTTTATAACCTCTATAATAGGGGATATTAATATCTTCTAAAGAATCTAAGTAATATTATAAGTATTAATATTAATAGGCAGACTTTAAATATTTAGAAGATAATTATCCAGCTATTTTATAATCTGCTATATTAAGCTAATAATTTCGGAGGCTAGTTATTAATAAGATAGTATTCTAATATTAATATACTATATTAGTTACTAGATACCTTAGAATATTATAATATTATAATTATCTAGGTTTTAGATACTATATAGCTATACTAAAAATATCTATATTTATGTAAGTATTATTTATATATTAACCGCACTGAATATATTAAGATTATTTACTAATAAAAGTAAGCTAAATTCCACTATACTTATATAGAGATTATAAGTTAGCTTATATTAGTAGTAAAGAACTTTTAACTTAATAGTAGAAAACTTTTATATTAGGAATATAAAGTTTTATCTTAGGGGTAAGTAAAATATAGTAAGAATACTAAGGTTATAGATATAGAGGTTATAATAAATATTTAAATAAAGTAGCTAACGTAATTAATAAGCGAGTGCGCCAGACAAGTAAGAACGCCACCCAACTGCGTCTATATAACCACTTTAATCTTACGTTCAATTACTCTCCCAAGAATAATACAATTAACAAAAAATAACGTATAGGTATAACTAACCTTATAAGCTATCTAGAGAGACTCTAAACTCAGTATTCAGACTATAGTAAAGATCTACTTAATTAGTTGTAATATATTAATATATAGATTAAAAAGTATCTTATTATAATATAATATTATACTTAGGTTGCGGAAATTAACTATATTTAAAGAGGAGAAGCTGGTTAAGTATATTCTTAATCTAGATTCCTAATTATTTCCTCTCTATATTAATAATATAGAAGATATAGCTAATTAACTACTTACTAACTATAATATATTCCCTATTAGGAAATAGTAAGCTTTAAACTTTATTAAGTAATAACTATAGCTTCAGATATACGTTTTTCGTAAATATAACTATAAGAGAACTAAATATAAAGATCTAGATATAATAAATATATAATTTCAGCTTATAGAGAATATAATTACAAAATATAGTATTATAGACTCTAATATTTATAACTTTAATAAAACTAACTGTATAATAGACTGAATTACATCTAAGATAGTTATTATAAATACAGAAAGATATTTAAATATAAAGATAATATAACCTAGTAATTATAAATAAATTACAACTATTTAGACTATTAGTTTATTAAGCTGTAGTATTCTACTTTATATTATTATTATAAGCTAATATTACCTCTCCACCTAATATATAGAAAAAGGTCTCCTACGTAACTAGATTATTATAATATCTGAAAATAGATAGATAATAAATAAAAGAGACTTAGATTAGCTTTAGTATTTTAATTAGTATATAAAACTATATATAAATAGTAAATATTACCTCCTTATTATTAATAGTTATAAAAATTACTATATAGCTAACTGTAAAATATATTATAAGGAAAATAATATTATTATATTTTATATACTAGTCTATTCCTCTTATTTACTTTAGTTCTTAAATATTAGGTATTTTAGACTACTGAAGAAAGTATATAGTTAATAAATTAAGGATAAGATATACTAAAGTAATATCTATATTATAAAGAAAAACTTCTTTTTTATATTTCGTAAAGTTTTTATATAAACTCTTATAGTTAAAAATATCCAGAGAGGTTTTAGAGAAACTAAGTTTATCCCTCTAAATGCAGAAAATATACTATTAAAACTTAATATTAAGTTATATATTTTAATATCTCTAGGGTTCCTTCTAATAATATCTTCTATATAAACTTCTCAGATAATAAATAACTTAATAGAAGTATCTTCGCAGTTTGAATTTATTAAGAGGAGAATCTCCTTATACCTTTTGTCGTTTAGTTCTCCTGGTTCTGAAATCCGATATTACGCTATTAATAGTTCCTTAGTCTGTTTGATTTCTTTCTTTATTTAGTCTTTCTCCTCTTTACCTTATTTGAAATTAGCTATAAGTTCCGGAGCGGCTATAGCGTCTACGTCTATCTATATATTATAGATACTAAGTTAATCTTTCTATTTAATAAGATATTATACTTAGAGCTTTCCTTATCCTTTATAGATTACTCTTCTCTCTATAATTTATTCCACCTTATCATACTGGTAGTCATCTTAGTATTCCTTCCTGCAGTTATCTATTTTCTCTATAAGTTTCCCAGTATTATTAATCTAATAGAAAGGATCCTTACTAAAGTCTACTACTAAGCTAAAATAGGTAATTAATACTATTAAGTAGATATTTATTATTAGGGGAAAATCTAGTTAATATACTAATTTCCCTATTCTTTCTAGGATCTTTATAAAATTTATTATAAGAGAAGTAACTTTAGCTAATAGGTTACTAAGTAAGTAATATCTTTTACCTAGCTGTAAGTATATAGATTCTCCAGGAGAGAAAGTATATAACTAATATTTACAGTTAAATACCTCCTTTATAAGTATCTATATCCTTATAATTAAAAAAGATACTTCCTCCCAGAAGATATCCTAAAAAGTAACTGAGACAGCTAAAGCTACTAAATTAACTAGAGAGTTAAGTTTAATATTATATAGAATTTTATTAGGATATTTCTCTATAGGATTAAATAGATTATTATTAAAACTAAACTAGAGAGTTACTAGATAGTCTAAGTATTAAATATCTAGATAATTTATTATAAATATATAGATAGCTATTTCAACAATCTAATTCTTATATTTAGAAAGGTTATTAGTCTATAGATAATATAATATAGATAATTAGAATTTTATATCTATTATTTTTTATAGCTATATCTAGAAATTTAAGAGAAACTGAATGTTACAGTCTAAAATAATTACCTATAGAATCCCCCAGTTTCTAAAGTTTAGTATCTAAAGTAGGATTACTACTTAATTCTATATTATATAGGTAATATATTTAGGAATAAGTAAGGAAGCTTTAGAGAATTCATTACTAACTGTCAAAAATAAGTTAAATAAGGGAAAATTAGGAAACTTCTAGAGAGTATTAGCTGCCATAATATCTAGTAAACTAATTATAAAGTCTATAGTAATAATATAGAATAATACTAATAGGGAGAAGATTAACTAGAGCTTACTAATTAGTTTATATTTATTCTTAAGGAGAAACTTATATATAAGGTAAAACTAACTATATTTTTAGATATATTTAGTAAGTTAGAGAATATAGTATTTAGAAGATAAATTATACTATATATAAATATCCTCTTAGTAGAAATTATCCTTATAAGAAACTTAAATAAAATCCTTCACTATAACTTTAGGGATATAAAGTTAATATTAACTAGAGAATTTAATATAATAAAAAAGTTAGTCTATAATCTTAAATAGGAGTCTGAAGTTATTATTCTATACTAAAAGCTAGTAGTAAGTTAGAGTAAATCTATAGTCTATTAGGTAAGTAGCTTTAATAGAGGACTAGAGGTTTAGTGATAATCTAGTTTCAGTAATATAGTAAATAGCTTAATTATTCTATATTTTATTTAGTTTTTTATTATCTTTAGATAGAATATAACTTATTTATATATAAGAAAGTATATTAGAAATAATAATAAAAATCCTAGGAATATAATAGTATTCTCATTAAAATTAAGATAAATATTTAGCTACCAGTATTAGCTAGAAATTACCTTATTTACTATTAGTTATAAATAATACTATTTATACTATTACCTCTAGAGTAGATATATAATCTATCAGTATAATTAATAGGATTTTATAGGATAATTAGATAAGAGTTCTAATTTTATAAACTATCTAGATAAGATAGGTAACCTCTAGTTCTATTAGTTAGTATTATATTTCTATACTAAATAAGATCTTGCTAATATAGAGGATTAGCTAAACTACTATAAAGGAAATATATTTACCTAAAGTTTAGTTTTATTCCTTATTTTTAATATAGAAGAGTACCACTCTGAAGTTATATTTATAGGATATATTAATCTATAGGAATAAAATATACTCTAAATTATAGTAGATAAGGGAGGTATCTTAATAGAATATTAAGTGAATATCCTCAAAATAAGTAAATTCCTCAGTAGTTAGTTTAAATATTATCTTAACTAAATAATTTTTCTACTTAGTATCTACTATTATATTTTAGTCTCTAGTTAATATTAATAATATTATCTTACAGTCTTATAGTAGCTTAATCCTAGAGGTATACTGAGGAATAAGATACTATATATAACTTATAATTCTAATTTACTATTTAAAAGCTACTAGAATATTAGGAAAAACTATATTATATAGATTTTAAGTATTTTCCTTAGTGTTAGATAGTCTGAAAATATCTACCTAGAATCTAAGGAATTCTATAAATAGGAAGCTAATAAAGTATTTATCTCCTAATAGCTTAAGGTTATACTTATTAAACAGCTTAAAAACAGATTAAAGGTATTTATAATACTCCTCCTCTATAATAGAAGTAACTATAATATTATTAATAAATCCCTAGGTAAAATCTTTATATAACTAGTGGATCTTATCTATAAAATACTAAATATATATAGGGGAATTATAGAAATCTATTAGGGTTACTATAAGTTTCTCTTACTTATAGTAGCTAATGATAGTTAGATATTCTTAGTATTCTTTAATAATTAGTATTTAGTAGAAATATTACTAAGTATTAATAATTATAATAAACTCTTTACTATAAAGCTTACAAATTACTTCAGATTAGAAAGATATTAGGTATATATTTAGTATAGTAATTTAGTTAATAGTATAAAAATTAACCACTATCCTACCTTTTTATTTACTATTAACTATTTACTAAACTATAAGTATAGAGACTCTAAAAACTATATAGAACTTAACCTACTTAAACTACCCTCACGAATATATACTATCCAGCTTCTAATTTAGGAATGTTTAGTTTTTAATACTTACAGGATAAAGTTACTAAGCTATCTTTTTTTTATGATAATTATCTACTAAAAGAATAGTAATTTTTTCGTTTTTAAATATATTTAAATATTCTTCAGGAGTTTATAATACTGGAAACTTGTCTATAATTTATAATATCTTCTATATAAAATGATAAAAGTAGTTAAAAATTATAATATCCTGGGGGGTAATAATAATATTCTTAGTTAAATTAAACTTAATATTAAACTTATAATCCTTCCCTATATAGTTACTATAAAAATCTGGAATGTTAGTAAAGTTAGAATCTAGGTTAAATCTTTCAATAGAAAGTATATTATTACTTATATTAAATATATAATTTATTATTTCGTACTAGAATTCTACTAAGATATATCCTACTTTCCTGTTCCTCCGGATCTTTATAGTTTTGTAAGTATTATTATATAATATAACTATAGGGGATTAACTTATAATAATATCCACTATACTACTGTGACTAAATCTAAATATAAATATATCGGTTTTAAATTCTTAGTAGTATAGACTAGTATATAAGCTATAGTTCTTGGGGGAATGTTTAGATTCTTCTCTATATAAGCTAGATACTTAACTGGGGATTACTTAATATAGATCTAGATTGGAATTTTTAGTCCTCTACAGAAGTCTATCTTAATAATCCCTTTAGTATTTAGAATATTAATATTATTAAGTATATTAAACTTCTACCTAAGAAGAATACCTACTTAGAGCTTGGGAATAACCTATATCTTAATATAAAAAGTTATAACTTAGTAAGATACTTTCCTAATTCCCCTATAAAGTAAGGTAAATATAGCCTAACTAGTAGTCTAGATATTTCCCGCTTCTAAAAAAATAGTAATTATAAATATATCTAAATAATATCTAGATATATATTCTAGGATATTCTAATAGATAAGATACTATATAGTCTCTATATTTATATATATCTTAAGAAGTTATCCTATAGCTAATAGTTAAACTTTAATTTAGATATATATATTCTCATATAATATAGTATTAAGTATTACTTTAGAATTAAGTTTACTCTAGAGGAAACTAGCTTCCCAGAATATAGAGATTACTTTTTAATATTTAGTAAAATATAATTATCTTTCCTTATAAGTTAGACTTATAGGGAAATAATATATTTAATATAAAGAAACTATAAAATAATTAGCTTTATACTCTAATAGTCCATAATAATTACTAAGAATATCTAGACTGTAGATAAAGTTAGCCTCTATTTTATATAGAACTTCAGTTAGTAAAAAGTAATTATTATTTAATATTTTTTTATAATTATTATTAGTAATATAGATAGTATATATTTCCTAATTATTCTTCTGTATAACCTTATCTATAACGTAAGTATACTCTTTATCTAGATTAGAAAGTTATATATTAATAAAATTATATTAATATTTAAAGCTTATATAATCTTTTTATATTAAAAAAATTATATTTATCCTCCCTATTAATCTTAGCTTCTATAGGGGAGAAAATTAGTTTTTCTAGATAATATATTTAAACTATAATTAACTGAGGGAAATCCAGAACTATCTTAGTTACCTTCCTTTAGGAAATATATTACTTCCTTAGAGGTATACTAAAATTATATTAGTTATCTAAATATTAGATCCTATTAGAATTTTATAATCTAAATATTTTAGAATTAAGTATTATTCTCTTTTAGGTTTACTAGATAGCTAACTTAGCCTCTTAATATTCTTCAGTCTGGAAAATTCAGATTTCTAAAGAAGCTAAATTAGGTAAGTTTCTCGTAGGTTATATTTCTCTAACTTCCTACTTTAGTATTTTATATCTATTTATCTTAGAGGTCTACTAGAGAAGAAACTTATTATTTATAGTTAATATCTTAATCTAGATATAGTAAACTAATAACTAAGTTAGTATCCAGTTTACTATAAATAAATACTATTATCTCAATATTATTATATTATACTTATTTAACTATTCTTACTACTATTATCATAAATTATTATATATCTCTATTACTTTAGATATTATCTATAGTAAACTTATCTTATTCAGTTTATATTCTACTACTTATTATAATATTCTAAAATATTTTACCAGTAAGTTATACTAATAGTTAATATCTAGATATAGATATTAAAGCTATTTCTATTATTCCTAAGTTAAATCCTTAGAATACTAATTAAAAGTAGCTAAATAAAAATATTTATAAAACTTAGTAGTAGTAGCTTTTTAGTATATTATAGATCCTTCAGTATATATATAGATAGTATAAATAAATTAGAAGATATTTATATAAACTATTTTAATCCCTTCTATATGGAGTTCTTAATAAATTTCTAATTTACTAAATAAATTAAAATATCTAATATTATTTAGTTTAATCTTAAAACTTATAGGAAGTTTATTATTTAAATATTCTTTTTATTATTAAGATCTAACTTATATTTATAAAATTCTCTTAAATAATAAAATAGTTATAGAGGTATATTATTCCCTATTCTATCTATAAACTAAGAGGAAAGTAGTTAACTATATTACTCCTTTAAACCTCCTCTATTATAATAAATTCTATACTTAATTCCTCTAAATAAGTAATTTCCTCCTAGAACGGAGAATTTAGAATAAGAAACTTATTAAAATGGCTATTTATATTTAACTAATCTAATAGGTTAGTTAGTAGCTTTCTCTACTATCTCTTCTATATCCTATAGTTTTTATAGTGTTTTAGGGGAAATAGCTTAATTATCTTCTAGATATTCTCTATCATCTTTTTTAATAAATTCCTAGTTTCCTAGTAGGATACTATCAGATCTCTAGACTATTTTCTAGTTTCTTTTAGGAGTTTCTTCCTTAAGTTAGTTATCTAGCTAGTTTAAACTAGGAAGTAGCTTAAATTAATATATAGATCTTAGGAGAATATTAATTAGATTTAATATATCTACTAAAAAAAGGAGTATTAGATATCCTACTTAGGTTTCCTAAGTAGTAGCTAGTTAACTTTATTATCTTCTATATTCTCTTAGAATATTATATTTTCCCCTTCTAGAAAATCTAGAAGTTTCTTTTATATTATTAGTAAAATTAGTTATATTAAAGGAAGTTCTACTATTTTACAGATCTATCTAAATATATTAATAGTTTAGATTTTAGTTTATAAGTTTATCTAGTTATTAGATAAACTTAGTTTTCTAGTTAATTTAGATACTAGGAAAGATATAGAAAGCTACTAATATTAAATATCCTTATAATCTAGTTTTCAAAAGTTTAAAGATAATATAGTAATTTATAGAGAGAAAAGATTAAAAGGCTAGAAAATTAAACTAGTAAGTTATAATTATTTAATTTACTTAGAAAAGATTAAGTAAAACTAGAGAACTAATATAATTAAAATTATAAAATAATACTATTATAGATATTTACTAGTAACTACTAAGAACTAATAATAACTTTCTGGGTGAACTATAGATTCTGAGGTCTTTAGGTTCCTAAAACTTAGAGATAGTTATTAATTTATATATCTTTCAGTATATTATTAGTAATTTACTAAGTAAATTAATAACCTAATAATATAGAAAGTAAGTTATACTACTATTTATTATAGTTATATATAGATAATATCTAGAAGAATAAGGATATTTCTTTTCTATAGAATCTTAGAGAAATAGTCTCTCTTTATATAGATATTCTCTAAAGAATTATAGGGATTAATTCTAAATAATACTCCAGGATATCTAAGGGGTTTCTATATATTTTTATAGGAATTACGTATGGAAATCCAGATAGTTCCTTAGATTATAATTCCCTTAAGTTATAGGGAATATAAGGGGATTTCCTAGAAACTTTAATAGCTGAAGTTACTTAAGTTAATCCAGATAATAATATTCTGGATATTTCCTCCAGACAGTAATATATCTCTCACTATTAAGATCCTGAGGTATCTATATATAACACTTACTAACTTTAATTATTAAAGCTATAGAGTATCTATTAAAGGGGGTATATAGATTTATATACTAGATTACTTTATTAAGGTCTAGGGTCCAGATTCTTCAAGAAGAGAATAACCTATTTAGTAGATACTAGAAGACTAAGAAAATATATCTTAAATAAGGAGGAAGTCTTACTATAACTAAAGTAGAAGATTTTTAATTATAGAGAGAGGTTATAGCTTAGATTAAGGAGGAAACATACTAGAGTAGTAATTACTAACTGAGGATAGAAACAGACTAATAGTAATATAGTATCTATAGGAATACTAATTATAATATATAAATATATTAATTTACTAAAGAAATATCTGAAGAGGAGGATCTTAATTAATTTAAATTCAATTAATCTCTTATATATTATATAGCAGTTACAAATATAGTGAGGTTATAGTTAGGTAGCATACTCGCTTGTCTGGCATACTCGCTTATTAACCACATTATAGTTAGTAGTAATTAAATCTATTAAGATAATTAAATTATATAAAGCGTGAGGGCGTAAGGACGTAAGGTTAATACAGAAGAATTTATTAGTTATTTATTATTGAAAAGGTTAATATAGGGTAGATATACTAGCTACTATAGCTATAAGGAGTTTAAGCTTAAATTAACTTAAAGCTAGCTGCAGTAGTTAGTAGGGGAGTAGGAAGGCTAACGTTATACTTCAGGCGGCAATATATTCACTAATAGTCGCAATAGAGAGTAAGCTATTAGCCTCTCCCGTTAAAGTCTATAATAATATTAGTAAAATACAATATTATTATACTTTTCTATAAAGAATATATAAAATTATTTAAGATAAAATATTGAAGATTAGTAGAGAGAAGATACTGTAAAATGCAGTTAAGATAGTTATTAATATAAGTAGCCTAAATAGCCGTATACTAACTTTACTAATTTTCAAAATATATTTATATTTTAACCTAATATTACTATTATCTCTAGATATTATAAAATATATAGTAGCTATCCAGAAGGTAATAGAAGAAATATATAAGACTTATACTTAAAGGTACGTTTCTAATATTCTGAATATATCTAATACTTTTTCTACTACTTTAGTTTACTATCTGCCATTATAATTAGAAATAAATATCTTTTATAAATATTAAGAATAAACGGAATTCTTCAGGCTTATTTTAATCAACAGTAAAGAATATATTATAGAGCTAAATAGTAAATCTAATATCTTCAGATTAAAAATAGTTAAATTATTTAATTAACTATATATTAAGAAGATAGAAAAATAAATACTAAATAATAGTTAGCTGCCGGAAGAATATCTGGAAAAGAAAATATTAATAGTAATACTAAATAAGGAGAATCTAAAATAATAAGAATAACTATATAAAAATATAACCTTAATTATAAAAACTAACTATATAAATAATATTTACTATAATATCTATCTAATAATAAAAGAAATAGAGATACTAGCTAAAGCTATTAAACTTTACTAATATAACCTTATTTAAATATTAGGAGGCTCTTTTAAGAAATTTTATACTATAGAGTGAAAACCTTTACTAACTAAAGGTATATTTTACTTTAAATAATTTAACGCTTAAATATATAATAGTATAAGGATCTTCCGCCTCCGTTTTATTAATAAGGTTAAAGATATAGATAATATACTATATAAGAAGTTACAGTTAGTTATTGAAAGCTTTAATAATTAGAGAGAAACTAATATACTTACTGTTGCAGAAAGAGCAGGCTCGAGTGATTAGTACTGCCCGTTTTAGAGGCTAGGCTGCCTTTAGTGGTCCATATATAGCTAAAACATAGTTTTTTTGTAAATAAATAATAAAATGAGAAGGTAAGGCCTACGGGTGACTGCTGTTTACAGTATTTATAGTAACAGAATATCAATTACGTTATATATATATATACGTACGTAATTGCCACTAAAACAATATATAACACTTACGTAATTACTAATAATCTAATAGATTAGCTACCACCTAATATTAATACTATTAGTAATACTTAAAGAGATTATTTCTATAGAAGTCTACCTCCAAAATATTATATAAGTATATATATAAGTAAAAATAATACTAAATTACCTTATACTAGTAAAGCTACCTATAAGTTTATATAGCTTATATCTAGAGAATATTATTATTATTATAGTTTAACTACTATATAGCTATTATAACCCAATAGGACCAGGGCTGAGTTATAAGATATCTGGCAGCTATAGAGTATTTTATATATATAAAGGGAAGAATATAATAAGGAACCTACTAGACTATAGAGGAACTATAGTATAAGTTACATAATAATAAGAGATAAGTAATTACTCTGTAGAGTAGATAATTAATTAGTAGATCCTTGAAGTAATTAGTAAAGCTAAATAATTACTAACTTATAAGTAGTAATTACTTCTTACCTTCAGATTAGTGAAGAATAATATAATATTAATAGGAATAGGAAAACCTATAGTATTATAGATTTATATATAGAATAAACTTAAGTCTACTTAAAGTTAGACTTTTATAGTTCTTTAGTAATTAACTTTATAATTATCTTTAGATATTTCTAGCTTTATTCTTTAATCTTCTTATTAGATTTATATTTAATTACTATAAACTCTGAAAACTTAATCTTATTAGTATTATAATAATATTATTACCTATATATTATAGTCTTAACTTACTACTAATAGACTTACCTCTATTAAACTTAAAGTTAACTATAATATTTTAATTATTTCTATTTAGTAAGTTAACTTTATAATATTTACTTAATAGTATTTAGGAAAGAATATTACTATATTTACTAAATATTAAACTTTTTCTACTTCTTTTAGTTTTTAGGAAATATCCCCTAAAGGTAAATAATCTATTAAGCTTCTAAACCAGGAAATAAAGAATATTAAACTTTCTAGCAATAAAGAGAATAATATTACTAAGCTTATATAATAATTCTAAAAAACTAATAGAGATATAGTTAAGATATAAGAGATTATTAATATTAATATTATAGAAGTTACCTAACTCTAGTAGAATCTCTATAATAATCTGGATTAATAGTAACTTCTTACTCTTTAGTAGGAAGTTAATATTTTTTATATTATTACTAATATTATCTAGATTCTAGTTAAGTTATATAAGAAACTTGAACTTAATTTACTATAGACTTTGAATAGAACTTCTAGATATTTTAAGAAATTTCTTACTTAAGTTTAAGCTTATTATTAGTTTTATAATCTTAATTTTAAAGATAAAACTGAATAAGTTATTTATACTACCTTATTCTTTAAGGGAAGAGCTTTTATATAGTTTAAATTTATCTTACTAAGTTTCTTACTTATAAATAGAATAATCTTAAGTTAGAGATTCAGACTATTTTTATAGATTATTATAATTTTGAAAATACATCAATCTTACTATTCTATAAATTAGATAAATAATAATAGTATAAATAAAATCTTATAGTTTTTAAATAGAAGGATATAGTTATATACTATATAGCTAAATTTAGATATATCTATACTAAAGTTAACTATACTAATAATATTAAGATCTTTATATTCTATTAAGGACTAAAGGAAGATATTAAAGATAAACTTATTAAGTAAGATAAACTTAGTAACTTTATTATATATACAGAATTTACTATTAAGATTAATAACTAACTCTTTAAGCGTTACTATAAGAAAGGTGAATAATAATAACCTTAATAATATAATAGTGGATATAAATACTAAGGACCACTATATAACTACTAAAACTAATATAATAATTAGAAAACTAGATAATAATTTACCTTATAAATAAGTATATCTTATAACTACTATAGTGGATCTATAGATCTTACTACTAAAGCTACTACTAAGAATAATAAATAATAAGATTTTAAATATTATAATTATAATAAACTAGAATATATAGCTAAAAACTATTATTCACCTAAATATTAGTAATAAGGATAATAATTTCAGCTAGTATCTAAATAAACCTAATAAGTTAATATTACGAAGATGGAAATATTCTATACCTCTCTAATCTGGATAATCTATTTTAATAATATTTATATTATATACTAAGAATCTAAGGATAATATAGAATAGTATTCTAAGAATCTTTCCGCATAATTAGGATACTATATTAAGAAGATACTAGTAATAGCTAATATTAAGAAAAAAGAAAACTTTAAATTAGTTTTAGAGTAAAATTAGATATAAGAAAATAAAATAGTAATCTTATAGCTACAGGTAGCTGAGAGAAAACTTTACTACAGAATTAGTTAACCACCTAATAGATAACTTCTATAGAGAATTTAGTATCAAATTTAGTAGAAAACTAACGCCAGAGGAAACCTACTTCTTACTTAAGCTTTCAGACAACCACTTAAAATAAATAATAAGATACTAATAAAAATCCTCACTATAGTTAAATACTATAAGCTAGAATATAAGGTTAAGGAATAACTTAATAACCTCTATCAGTAAGGATATATTAAAATTAGCTTAGTAATCTATATTAACCTAAGTAACCTATTTAAGTTAATTAATAATAATACTAAGTCAGACAATAATATTATTAAAAACCTAGGATCCTCTATTTTACAGTAATTATATAGCAATAAAAGTAAGTAATTTAGAATTAAGAAGATTTACCTAACTTAAGATAAGTAACTTATTATATTCTATAGAGTTTTAGATAACTAGACTCTAAATTACTCTAAAATAATCTTCTATAATATAAATTATAAACTTCTATAAATTAATTATTCAGCTTACTAAACTATCTTTTAGATATATTATATATAAGATAATTATATACTATACTTTAGTAATAAATTTAATAGATAATTCTTCCCACAATAGGTTAAGAATAATCTAATTCTAAATATATATCTTAATATAGATCTACTATTTTAGGAACTTCAGTATTTTAATAAAGATTACTTTATAGTATTCGTATTTAGTAAAGACTACCCTATAGTATATATAAATAGTATTATTAGTAAATAGACAGACTATAAATCAGACTATTATATAATCTCCTATATTAATGAAGTAAGAGAATAATGCTATTAACATAATATATTTTAGAAATAAGAAAAAGATACTAAAAATAAACCTACACCACTAACACTAAAATATAAAGAATTAATATATAGTAAAATACTTTAAGAAGGAAAGATTATAACCTACTATTATAAAAATAGAATAATATTAGAATAGAGATATTATAAGTAGTTAAAAAACTAGATTCACCTATTAAATAAGGATAAAAAAAGATATTTCAGATAAGATCCTTATACTTAGTAATAGTAGAATATAATAACGAATATTTTCACTTTAATATCACAGTAAATAGATATAAGATATAAGCTCTGATTAATTAGAGTACTTAAGGAAACTTTATATTACTATAAATAGTAAATAAATAATAGATCCTATAAACAAGGAAAACTAAACTATACTAACTATATACTATTAAAAGAGAAAGTATGAAATATAATAGAGATATTATTAATTTAGAGACTATATACCTCCCTTTAAATTACTATAGCTAGAAGAAAGACTATAATTTTAATATAATAGAGATAAGTAATTAAAATATTATTTTAGGAATCCTATAGTTATAAAAAAATAACTTATAGATAGATTAGAAGACTAACTATCTCTAATAGAAAGATTTAATTCCTGAGAATTCTCTAGATAATAAGATTCTATATAAATTAGATATAACTCTAAGAATATAAAACTCTATTACTTACCTTAAGATTAAATATATAGCAGTCTAGATATTAAATATTACAGAAGTAGTAAGAGTTAATAATAATATAGATTAACTTTAGATTATCCCTAATAAATACTAAATTTATAAATGACTTTTTATAGAAGAACTTAAAACCAGACTACTAGAGTATATAAGCTATAATTATAAGATCTTTTTAAAAAAGAGAAAGAAACCTAAATTCAGCAAAATCTACAGACTTAATTAAATAGAAATAGAAATACTTAATAAATATATTAATAAATACCTTAAGAGAGATTATATTAAATATTTAATATTACTAGTAGGAAGCTTAATTCTATTTATACCTAAGAAAAACAGTAAGCTACAACTTTATATTAACTATTAATAACTTAATAATATAACTATTAAGAACTAATACTTATTACTACTTATATTAAAACTATAAGACTAACTTTATAAAGCTAATTAGTTTATAGCTCTTAACCTTAAAGAAGCTTATAACCTTATCTGAATTAAAGAAGGTGAAAAATAGAAACCTACTTTTAGAATAGGAAAAAGATTTTATAAATACCTTATAATATCTTTCAGACTTACTAATATACCTATAATATTCTAGTTCATAATTAATTATACACTATATGAATACTTAGATATCTTTTATATAGTATATCTTAATAATATCCTTATTTACTTAAGAATACTTAAAGAATATAAAGAATATATTTATAAAGTACTTTAGAAACTATAGTAAGCTAAACTGTTAGAGAAAAGTAAATTTTATATATAATAAGTAGAATATTTAGAATTCACTATTACACTAAATATAATTAAAATATTAACTAAGAAGATCTAGGTAGTTAAAAACTAGCCTAAACTAATAAATATTATGGAAATCTAAACTTTCCTTAAATTTACTAATTTTTACCAAAGATTCCTTAAAGATTATATAACAAACATAATCTCACTTACTAAACTTATATAAAAAAGTACTAAGTTTAATTAGACTAACAGATAAAGAGAAGTATTTTAGAATATTAAGAACTAAGTTATCTCAGAATCTATTCTTATAATTCCAGACTCTAATAAACTATTTAAAGTTAAGACTAATATTTCAGATTACGTAATAGGAGGATAACTAGGATAATAAGATATAAGAGGAATACTATATCCTTATACCTTCTATTTATATAAACTTAGTAAACTAGAACTTAACTACTAGATTTATAATAAAAACTTATAGTTATTATTAAAATATTATAAGAATAGAAACTATAACTTTCAGAAACTAAATATGAAATCTAAATCTATACTAACTATAAGAATCTCATATACTTTATAATATCTAAGAATCTTAATAAGTAACAGATTAAATAGTTAGAACTTCTTTCAGAATTTAAGTTTTATATTATCTATTATAAAGAAACAGAAAATAGAAAAGCTAACATACTCAGTTAAAACCCAGACTATAATATCCTAATACTAGAAGAAATATAAATTATTCTAAAAACAGATGCAGATAGAAACCTTATATCTATATATAAGCTACTTTTAATCACTAGATAAGTTAATATTAGTATAACTAGAAGACTAATATATAAGATAATTAGAAATATTTATAATATACTAGTATATAGATATTAAGGAGTTACTAAGATATTTGAAAGAAATTAACAACACTATAATATAAAAATTATAAAATAAAGTATAATTAATATAATTAAGAATTATAAAACTTACCTCAAAAATAAACCTAGCTAATATAAACTTTATAGTAAATCGTAATTTCTACTAATACTTAAAAAATCCTAGAAATTAATTTCTCTAGACTTTATTATTAAACTACTAAAGTTATA
The DNA here is from genome assembly GCA_001693025.2 of Colletotrichum lindemuthianum. Taxonomy (NCBI): domain Eukaryota; kingdom Fungi; phylum Ascomycota; class Sordariomycetes; order Glomerellales; family Glomerellaceae; genus Colletotrichum; species Colletotrichum lindemuthianum. Next base: position 10,708 of record MASP02000732.1, on the reverse strand, counting down.
AAAACTACTCACTAGAGTATATTATAATAATATTCTTATTATAGTGAAATAACTTACTAAATATACTTACTTTATTCCTTATAAGGAATTAAATATAGTAGAAAAGCTTATATATATCTTCCTTAGAATTATTATTAACTAATATAAACTACTTTAGGAAATTATATCTAATAGAGATAAACTCTTTATATCTAAGTTTTAAAAATCTCTAATTTCATACTTTAAAGTAAAATACTATCTATTTACTACTTTCTACCTATAGACTAATAGTTAGACTACATATATTAACTAGATTCTTAAAATCTACCTTAAATACTATATTAACTACTAATAAGATAATTAGATTACTTTACTACTAATAGTCTAATTTACCTATAATAATATTATAGGAGAAAATATTAAAGAATTACCTTTCTACCTTAATTATAAGTTTAACCCCACTATATATAAAGAATCTTAATAGAGAGGATAAATAGTAAAAATAATAATAAATATCTTAAAACTTTACACTCTCTAGAATAAGCTTCTAAAAAAACTTAAATTCGTTAGATAATAAATATATAAGTATATTAATACTTTAAGAATTAGGGGATTAATCTTTAAGGAAGGAGATAATATCTACCTTACTAGATAAAATGTTAAAACTAAATAACTAAACGATAAATTAAATTTTAAGAAACTTAGATCTTTCGAAATTATTTATAAAATCTCAAATATTAACTATAAACTCTCACTACTAGATACTATAAGATATTATTTAGTTTTTTATGTTTTACTTCTCAAACTAATATTAAAAACATTCTATATAAAAGATTATATTAAAGTTAATTTAGAATAAGAATATAAAGTAGAGCGAATTATTAAATATTTTAATTAATAAAATAATATAGAAATATAATATTTCGTTAAATAGAAAAATATAGCTATATAGAAAATATATAGAAATTGATATCTAGTATTAAATATTTTAAATAACTTTAAAAATACTGAGAATAATTAGCTAATAAATAAACTATAATATTTATAATTTAAGTTAATAGACTAGTTTATATTTAATATTCCTAATTTAAATATTAACTAAATAAAAAACCTTAAGGAGATAAAATATTCCTATATCTAAAACTTCTATATTCTGAAAATTAAGATCCCTTAACTATTATACTAGGAGTATTAAAATTAAAGTTCGCTGAATTAGAATTACTTAGTATTATATCCTAATTAATTACCCCGAAAATATTATTTAACTATATATCTAAAATAGCTACACTCTTATTTACTATAGGTAAACTTAACTTTACTTCAGTATTATTACTAGTAATAATTCTTCCTCACTTAAAGATATTCTACCTTATCTTCTGGATATAATCTAGCCTCATAAGTAATTTATCTATTTCTACTTCGACTTTCCTTAATATTATAGTTTTTTTTAGTAGAATTTCCTCTACTACTTCTTCCTTATTTTCTAAATAACTAACTTTATTAAGTAAATAATTAATTATCTAATTAGTAACATAATATACATAATATACTACTTAAGATATAAAAACTCACATCTATATACTATATTCTGCAATATATTATAAGAATAACCTTAATATATATATTCACTATAAATCTCTATTCTGCGAAGTATTTTATAATATAAACCCTTAGAATAATAATAGGAGTATAGTATTATATCTATACTTAACTCTTCAATACGTAATATATAATATTAATAACGATAGATAGAAGTAGAGAAATTAGAAACTAATTCTAATATAATATAAATATAACGAAGAAATTAAGGAATATATTACAAACTAATAAGTAGGAGTTACTTACTTATATTAATCTTAAGGATGAAATTCTTTAGAGGGGAGACCTAATATTATAACCTAATAGGATTAGGGCTAAGTTATAAGATACTTAGTAGCTATAAAGTATTTTATATATATAAAGAGAAGAATATAATAAGGAATCTACTAGACTATAGAGAAATTATAATATAGATTATATAATAATAAGAGATAAGTAATTACTCTACAGAATAGGTAACTAATTAGTAGATCCTTAAAATAATTAGTAAAGCTAAATAATTACTAACTTATAAGTAATAATTACTTCTTACCTTCAGATTAGTGAAAAATAATATAATACTAACGGAAATAGGAAAACCTATAGTATTATAGACTTATATATAGAATAAACTTAAGTCTACTTAAAGTTAGACTTCTATAGCTTTTCAGTAATTAACTTTATAATTATTCTTAAATACCCCTAGCTTTATCCCTCAATTCTCTTATTAAACTTATATCTAATTACTATAAGTTCTAAAAACCTAATCTTATTAGTATTATAATAATATTATTACTTATATATGATAGTCTTAACTTACTACTAACAGACTCACCTCTACTAAACCTAAAGCTAGCTGTAATAATAACTTTATAAAGTTAGGTATCTATTAGTATATAATATACTCTAGCTACTATAAGAACTAATTATAAATAGAAACCTTATTATATAATTTATACCTTATAATCTCCAGACTTAATAATCTAGATTTTAGTATTATAGGTATATGAATAGATAATATCCTCAGACTTTACTTACCTAAGTTTAATAATAAAGAAGAGAATAAGCTTTAGTAAGTGGAATTTGCAGCTAAATTGAAATTAATATTTATATAATATAAATTCCTTATATTTAATGGAGGTATAGTTACCTTAAAGAACAAGAGTAACATTACTTTCACCCAAAAGAAATAAGATTAAACTTATTAACTATATATTTAAAACTGCAAAGTTAATATATATTAAGTAATAAGTATAAGAAATATATATAGCTTCTATATACTATAAGAATATAACTAACTAATATTATATAGTATATCTGGCAACTTACCAGCTAGATACTAGAAAGGTTTTTACTAAAAGGATTCTAATTTAGATCTTTTAAGTAATAGTTTATATAGTAATATATATTCTATCTATATATCTAAACTTTTCCTGGTTAAGACTTTTAGTTATATTCTTATAATTTTATTACTTCTACTTATTTATTAAGTAACTGGCATAAGTAAGAATATTAGGTAATAACTAGCAATATAGAAAATATATAGCTTATAGGTATGCAGCTAATATAAATTTCAATAAACTTTAGTAATTAATATTTAACCTAGTGGATATATATAGTAAAACTGCCAGTATTATATTATATTATTATAGAAAGTTAAGTAATAATAGTGGATAAATACTTACTTCTAAGGAAAATACCTTCTATAAGGAAAGAATTCTATATTCTTCTCTAGATAAATTAGAATTTAGTATTAATATAAGCTCTTACTAATAGCTTACTAAAAATAAGCTAGGGGTGGATCTACCAAATAGCTTTATATAGAATACAGCCTAAGATATAGAATATATACCTCCCAGGCTTAGGAGAGAAGGTATATTCTCTCTAATTTTAATTTAAAGAATTAAGTGATTACTACATATTAAGCAATTTACCTCTATATTGAATAAATAATTATAATTCTTATTTTTACTAAAGTTAGATTTTATGAATATAATAAGTAAAATACTTAAAACTATATAGATACAAATAGCTATATATTAAAAATAGATATAAAGATAGTAGGAGGTTTATAAGAATTAGATTACTATATTCATATAATAACTTGCTAAATGCTTATTAGTATCTAGACTACTTAAGGATTGGAAGAAGCTATTTTTATATAACTGTAAGATAATAGGGAAGGAATTTATAGTTAAGTAAGTTAATAACTAAATTATAGCTATTAAGAATAGCTAGTAAATTTAGCTAGGCAGTATTATAAATTAGCAGATTTAATAGGTATTTATAAGGTTTACGCTATATCTTTAGATAGAATAGCAAAATTATAGGGTAAGCCTGGAAGATAAACTTATGTAGGCTAACTTTATTATATTTATTTACTAATAGTATATTAATTTAAGAATATAGAAGTGGCTATACTAATATAAGCTTAAAGAAGTATAATAGGGTAAGTAATAGTTACTAATATAATATTATGTTAAGTAATTAGTATTTTATTAGAATTTAGGTATTTTAGAATTTAAGTCACGTAAAGGGAAAGTTTTTATTTTCTTTTATAGATTATATTTTAGCTTAAAGAAAGATAGAGAGATTTAAAGTTTTCTTTCTGAAAGTTTAAAAAGTTATAATAAAAATAGAAAAGCTGTGGAAGCTTAGGTAATAGTATAGTAGTAAGTTAATAAGAGATAGAGAATATAAGTAACCTTATTTAGATATATAAGTATTTTAATTAGCCTCAGCCTTAAGAATACTAAGGAAGATTACCTCCTCTATATCTCTAATATTTAGTGGACGCTACTTTAATGCTAGTAACTTAAAGAATACCCTACTAACTTTAAGATAGAGGATTTTATATATCTTAGTTACACTATAGACTCTAGAAGCCTATTTTATATATAGTAAGATAAAGTATAAAGTTATATAATATTATAGTAATATAGAAGCTAACCTAATACTGCTAGCTGCCTGAGGGTAAAGTATATTAGAATTCCAGATATTAACATAAGCTACTAATACTAATTTTTATATAGGAAATAACTAGGGAAATAAGTAGATATAAAAATATAACTAATAATCTCTATATTAACTAAGAAGTTAGGTTCTATTAGGAAGATAGCTAAGGGTTTAGCAATTAGTTTCTAAGAAATAGAGAAATAAGAAGTAGTAGTAAATCTAAATTTATATTTATAGATAGATTTTATTAGTAAGTAGCTAGATAAGATATTATACTTAATATTAGCTAATATAGAGATATTAGTATTAGAAGAATTTAATAAATTAGTATTAGCTTTAGGGAACGTTTGTTAGTTAACCTCTTTTCTTATAAACTTAAAAGGATATCTCCGGAAGATATACTAACTCTTTGCTAAAGCTTATTAGCCTAAAGATTATTTAGACTTTCTGTTAAATTAATATTCTATAAATTAGAAGAATATTATAATTAATATCTATATAAATATATAGTATTATAAATATATATTATTTACTAAATTAAAAATACTTATTTAAGAGATTATTAATAATAATAGAATTACTTATATACTTTATATTAGTAGAATAGGGAATAATTTAGAGGCTCATACTAAGATATTAGAGAAATTAGATTAAATTATAGTAACTATAAATATCCTTAAGAAACTATTAAGTAACGAAGAAGTATTTAATAAAATAGCGGTAAAGATTGTTTTAGTATTTAAGGATATTAAATATTTTATTAACCTAGAATTAGGTAAGAAACTAACATATAATCTTATTTATTCCCTAAGTAAGTAATAACTTAAAGAATTATAAGTATACATTATAGAGAATCTAGTAAATAATTATATATAGTTATTAATAAGTAAAATAGATATATTTATTCTATTTATATTAAAAAGAATAGTTTTCTATATTTTTATATTAATTATAGGGAATTTAATAAAGTTTAAATTAAAAATTAATATTTACTGCCTCTTATTCATAAACTTCTAGATACATTCTATAAAGTAATATAGATTTTAAAAATTAACTTTAAGAATACCTACTATTATATTAGAATTAAGCTGGAGGATTATTAGAAGATAGCATTTAGAATAAGATATAGTTATTATAAATATATAGTTATACTATTTAGTTTTATAAGTATATTTACAATATTCTAGATATATATTAACTATATACTTACTAGGTTAATTAATATCTACTATATAGTATATATAAATGATATTATAGTTTATATAATAGATACTAAAGAGAATTATATTAGTATTCTATTATAAGTTTTTACTAAATTATATAAAATATATTATTTTACAAAATTCCCTAAATGTAAGTTTTATATAGAGGAGATTAGTTTCCTAAGTTATATTATAATCTAGATAGATATTAAGATATATTTAGCCAGAATATAAGTAATTACTGAGTGGAAGTTACTAAGGATATTTAAGAAGCTTAAGATATTTTTAAACTTCTATAATTTATACTATAAGTTTATTACTAAATATCTTAGAGTAATAATATTCCTTACTATATTTCTAAAGGGAAATATAAGAAAGGAGGTATTTTTATAGTCTAAGGATATTTAAATAATATTTATAATATTATAAGATATTTTTTACTTAGTAACTATTTTCTAATATTAGAGTTTCTTTTAAGAAATTAGGATAAGAATAAATATATTATAAATAGTTATTTTAAATATCTTATTATAATTAGTAGAAAACTAATAGTAGTTTTTTATCTACTACTTAAAAAAGCTTAGTAAGATAAAGTAAAAGTAGGATATAGGATAATAGAAACTACTTATTATTATTAAAAGTTTAAACTACTGGGAATATTACCTTATAGACCTCTCTAAAAAAATTATAGTTTTTATAGAGTATTAGATACTAATAGAAATTATTATACTTTCGATATAGAATTTTTAGGAAAGGTTTACCTACTAAATTTATAAGTTTTTAGTATTTAATCTTAATTTAAAATATTAATCTAAAGTCATAAATCTAGTAGATAAACTATCTAGATAGCTAAACTATATAAAGAGAAAGATAAAATATTATAATATACTACTAATTCTTATAAATAAGCTTTAACTAATAAAGTTGCTATTAGCGGATATTAATAAAATAGTTATAAAAGCTTAAGGAAGCTTAAAATTAGTAAAAGTTTTTATCTAAATAGTATAGAAGTAGGAAGAATACTTTAGTAAGGAAGCTAATTCTAAATATATTGAATATTTAACTTTCTAAAGATAAAACTTTTGTTAGAATATTAGAAATATAATAATAGTTATAGCTATAGTGACTTAAAGCTAGAATAAATATAGAGAAATAGAGAATACTTAATAAATATTGAGTAGTAGAGAGAATTTAATTAGGGCTAAGGTTACTATTTTAGTATAGTATATTTTATATTTAATAATAAGGATGTTTATAAAAGATAAGATAGTATACTTTCTGGAAGTATTTAAGAATTTAGAATAATTTACAAAAGAATTAGAAATTTATAATAAAGATTACTAAATATATATTAAAGAAATTTAGAAAATAACTAATACTATAAGTAGATATTTAGTTAGTATAAAGAGAATATTTTTTTAAAGAAAAACTAATTATATTAAATATAAGATTCCTAAAGTATAAGTGGTTTTATTTATATTATAATAAGTATAAAGTAGAATATATAAATATAAATACAATTTATTATTTAGTAAAATAGAATTACTACTAAAGTAATTGATTTATAAATATATAAAATTATATAGTATTATATTAGGTTTACTAAAGTAATAGAATATTATAATATAAGCTATATAGATAGTTACAGGTTCTGCTAATTTCTATAGAATTATTTTAGGAATTTAGTATAAACTTTATTATTAAGCTTCTAGAGAGTATTTAGAAATATAGCAGCATATATAATACTGTCCTTATAATTATAGATAAGTTTATAAAGTTTACCTTTTTTATTTTAATAGTAAAGAGAATAATAGCTATAAAGCTGGTAATAATATTTTATAAGAAAGTTAAATATTAATTTAGTATTTCAGAAGATATTATTATTAATAGAAATAAGCTTCTTATTAGTTAGTTTTAGAAGGAATTAATAGTAGAGTATTTTATTAAATAATAGCTATTAATAGTATATTACTTATAGACCAATAGGTAAATTAAGTAAGTATATTAGATTCTGAAATAGTATTCCCAGATATTTGCTAGGAATTTACCTATAGTCTGGATAGTATAATTCTAAGAAACTATATTTATATATAATAATAATAAATATATTACTTCTAGCTGCTTACTAATAGAAATATCATATAGATTTTACTTATAAATAGTTAAATATATAGTAAAAGGTAATCTAGCAGTATAAAGTATAGTAGAATATATTAACTATATTAGCTAGCTATATTAATAAATAGTAACCTACTGGCAGAAAGCTATAGAAAGCTAGGTAGAAATATATAATATAAGGTATAAGTAGCGTAAATCTATATATAAAGCTATTATTAGGCTTTTAATAAAGAATTTCAGGTTTAAATATAGAAAGCTAATATTAAAATATATTAAAGTTTTTATTACTAAAGGAATTAGGAAATAGATATATAGAATATATTACTAAAGTAATACTAATAGATATATTATATATTTTCAGTTTTATTTTTTAAACTTTAGATAGATTAGTAAGATAATAAGAATATTTAGATTATTCTGCTAAAATTAGAGGATAATTTAGTAAAGTAGAAAGTTAAGGAGATTATTAGTAAGTAAGAAGATAAATTTAATAAATACTTTTTGATATAATAGGTAGACTAATTAGTAGAATATAATATCTAGAACATTATAATTAACCTAAGTAATATAAAAGAAGCTATTTATAAGTATAAGGAATAAATAATATATTACTATAGGAAGTAGAATAATTAATATTAATATTAAACTTATAGTAATATTATAGGAGGGGCTAATAGCTTACTCTCTATTATAACTATTAGTAGATATATTACCTCCTGAAGTATAACTTTAGTTCTCCCACTTCCCCACTAACTGCTACAGCTAGCTTTAAATTAATCTAGGCTTAAACTCCTTATAGCTATAGTAGTAAGTATATCCACTCTACGTTAACTTTTTTAATAATAAATAACTAATAACTCCTTCTGTATTAACCTTATATCTTTACGTCCTTATATTCTCACACTATCTATATATAATTCAAATATCTTAAGAGATTTAATTACTGCTAACTATAGCTACTCTATTTAAATACTTATTATAACCTCTATTTCTATAACTTTAATATCCTCTAGACTATATTTTACTTACTTCTAAGATAAAACTTTACGCTTCTAATATAAAAGTTTTCTACTACTAATATGAAAGTTCTCTACTACTAATATAAGCTAACTTATAATCTCTATATAGGTATAGCAGAATTTAGCCTACTTTTACTAGTAAATAATCTTAATATATTAAGTATAGAATTATATAAATAATATTAGTATAAATACAAACACTTTTAGTATAGTTATATAATATCTAAAACCCTAGTAATTATAATATTATAATACTCTAAAGTATCTAGTAACTAATATATAATATTAATATTAGGATACTATCTAATTAATAACTAGTTTCTAAAATTATTAGCTTAATATAGCAGATTATAGAATAACTAGATAATTTTCTTCTAAATATCTAGAGTTTATCTATTAATATTAGTATTTATAATATTACTTAAACTCTTTAGGAAATATTAATATTTCCTATTATAGAGATTATAAAAGAATATTTAGAATCCACTATTATATTACTTTAGTTATAAGTAGCTATATAAATTTAAGGGTAATTCTAATTCTACTATAAAAGATACAGAAAAGCAATAAATTAAAGAATACTTAGATCTCAGCCTTTTATTTTATTTTACTTTTAAGTTATTTATAAAGATTCTTAACTTTATAACCTTAGTAGTTACTTTCAGCTATATATAATAAGCTCTAATCTTACTAAAACTCTCACTATATAGATTGTTACTATAAGGTCTTCCTCTACTATAAGGTTAAATATTATAACTAGAAGTATAATTATCTATAATTTGGTTACTTTTGCTTTATACCTGTAGTGGTACCTAAGCTCTTCACCCTATATATAATTCTAACTGTAAGATTTACCTAGCAATAGTATTTATACTAATACTGGCTTATAACTAGTTTAAATAGTAATAAAATTACCTATTATTATGGACAATTATGCCCCCGGTTGTAACATTCAACCCTACAGATAATTATCTATAATAATAAGTAATTTTATTACTATTTAAACTAATTATAAGCTAGTATTAGTATGAATACTATGACTAAGTACATTTTACAGTTACAACTATATATAAAGTGAAAAGCTTAAGTACCACTACAGATACAGAGTAAAAGTAACCAAATAATAATATTATATAGAGAGAAGGAAAGAGAAAATAGATTTATTAACTACTTAAATATCTTAAATAATATTCTAAAGAGGATATTTCTAAATTAGAGACTTTAGAAATTTTAGTAATACATTAGCTAGTATATATAGTTAATAATATTAAGTATACTTAAGATTTAGAAGTATTTTTACAAAAGTATTTCTAAATTTTCTTTAAAGTAATAGTAGAAGTAGCAGCTTACTTAAAAGTAGCTTTTTTAGAAGTAGCTTTCTTTAAAGTAGTTTTCTTGGAAGTAATAGTAAATATTTAGTAAGAGGCTGTAAAAGATAATAAGGTAATAGTAATATTAGATAAATAGATTTTATATCTTTTTGGAGCAAGTTTATTATTAAATTTATTAATATTCTCTTTAATATTTAGTATTATAATACTACTAATATTATTACTATTAGCAGATTAATATAAAGAGTTTAGTATAAAAATATTATTAAAAGGGAAATAATTAGATATAGCTTTCTAAATAGTATAACTGGCAGAAGGATTAGTATTTATAGAGAAACTACTGGAAGTAATAATAATATAAGCTTAAGAATAAAAAGTAGTAATAATATTGCTGCTAATAGAATAGTAAATGAATATAAATAAATAGGAAGATTTTAAGGAGGTTTTAATTATCTTAAATTTATTATAGGATAAATTATTATTATTATTATTATTATTATTATTATTATTATTATTATTATTATTA
>MASP02000730.1:165-53776 GCA_001693025.2 Colletotrichum lindemuthianum | reverse complement strand
ATAGTTTCTAGATAATTTTATTATAGTATATATTAATAATATCCTTATTTATATTAGTAGCTTACGAAAGGAGTATAAAGAGAAAATCCACTAGATATTTAGCTACCTTACTAATATAGATTTTAAGTTAGATCCTAAGAAATATAAGTTCTCAGTTATTATAGTTAAGTATATTAAGTATATTATAATAGCTAGAAAGAGCCTCTCTTATAATCCTGAGAAGTTAGAAGTTATTATTAACTAACTTCCCCCCAGCTTACTGAAAGATATTTATATTTTCCTTAAGTTTATAAATTACTATAAGGTTTTTATACTTTAGTATAGTATTATTATAAAGCTTTTAAACTACCTAACTTAGAAGTTAGTTTCCTTTAACTAGAGATTAGAACAGTAGGAGACTTTCCTCACACTAAAATAACTTTTCACTATAGAACTAATCCTATAGATATTTAACTTTAACACTCTAATAATAATAGAGATAGACTATTTAGAGTATACTTTAGGAGGTATATTAACCTAAACTAATAAAGCTAAAGTAAAGTATCCAGTAGCTTTCCACTCCTAATATCTAACTCCTATAAAGTTTAACTACCTAATCCACAATAAGGAACTCCTTATAATACTAGAATATTTATAGGTATGGAAAGTAGAGCTGCAGAGTACCAGGAAGTTCAAAGTCCTCACTAACTATAAGAGCCTTAAGTACTTTATAAAGAAACAACAGCTCACAGAGAGGCAAAGCCAGTAGGCGGAGGAGTTATCTCAGTATAACTTTTACCTTAAGTACCAGCTGGACGCCCAGGCAGTAGCTCCTAACGTCCTCTCCCAGAGGGAACAGAATACCCCCAAAAGGTAGGATAACGAGAGGCAACAGGAACGCACCCGTAAAAGCTTCTCTTTTACTCCTTAGTTCTAAATAAACAGTATTTTACGCCACCTTCTAGTTAAACAAACCCAGATCCAGCCCTTCACAAATAGTAAGTAAATAATATTATTATTTAGATAAAAAATATCTTATTATTATTTAGTAGATATAAAAGGGAAGCTTTCTCTTTTAAGTTAATTAATATTTTTCCTCTATTAATTACTCTAGAATTCTTACTTTTACCTTCTTTTATCTATAAATATCTCTTCCACTATATTACGTTTTAATTACCTTCTTCCTAAAAAAGTAATAAATACTCTGCAAGTATAGTTCCTTAATAAATCTCATGAGATCTACTTAATCTATAACTTAAGCCTCCCCGCTCCTTCAGAAATTATTAATAATATACTACAATAAGTTTCAGTTAATCCTTCTAAGCTTTTAGTATAAATTCCTTCTCTTACTTCATTCTAAGTTAATATATAGTCTAACCTATTATCTTTAAACCTTAGTTAGTCTTATATTCCTTAAGATTATAGTATTTCAGAATAAGTATTCTGAAGTTACTCTTACTTATTAAGTCTATAGTTTCAAGCCTCTCCTCAAGATGTAAGTAAATTTCTAGAGAATCCTCATAAAACCTCAAGACTATTAGCTTATCTGAGAATATATCTATAGTATATTTATATTTCGTTATTAAGTGTTTATTTATTCCAGTATTGTTTATTAGTCTGGATCTTAGGTCTATAAGTTACTTCAATATCCTGCTGCTATTTATAGCTTCTTTATTTAAGGATATAGTAAGTGAAATATTATCCCTTATAGTTATTATGAAGAGTATATCTATATAACTTATAATAAGCAAAGTGGTTTATGGGTCTGCAATCTGTATTTTAAGTGTATATTATTACCTGGAGGCCTTTATACTAACTATTTCTTTTATAAAACTTAGAATACCTACTCTTTTAACTTTAATACTATCTACTAAAGATTCAGTGTCAGCTACTATTATATAGATAAGATATATTATCTTAGTAGTGAATATAATAGCCTCCCTATTCTTAAGTTTAAGATCTCTCAAGATTTTGAGAAAATTGTTATTAGTAGAGTTAGTTTATTTAACTTTACTTATTAGTATGATATGTTTTTCCCTTAATAGAAGAAGTATTTTAATATTCTTAATACTCTCTTCACTTTCTTAGCTTATCCTTTTATATGTAACCTACTTATTATATTCAGCTTTCTTATTCTTATTAAGAAGTATCAATTTTTGGTTTAAGAGTAACGCCTCCTGGTAGGCTAGAGGAAAAAAACTTTTTTACTTATATTATTAATTTCTTTAAGGGAAATAAGATAGTTATTGTTTGTTAGGTCTGTAAATATGTCTAGTTATTATAAATAGGAAAATGAAATAATAAAAACTAGAAGAAAGAAAAAAGAAATAAATAAGGAAATCCTTTTAGTAATAAGTATATATTATATTTTTATTCTTTAGTGTAATATCTTTTTTGTGAGTAGAGTTATCTTCCCTCTCTAAGGTTCTAGATTATATCTTATTAGCTAGAAGTTTCTATATATCTCTCTTAAGAAAAATAATAAGCTTTATAACTTAGTAGTTTACCTATAAATACTGCTTATTATTATTCTAGCTATATTAAGTTTAGAAACCTTAATAGATAGTATTAGCTATTATACTGAGTCTGTAAATATACTAATTTAGTGAATATAAATTATTATATTTAGCTTATTTAAAAATATTAAGTCTACCTTACAGTATAAAAAGTGGGTATCTATTATGGTTATTCAGATTTATTAAAAGTGAAGTATCTTTCTTTTTATATTTCTATCACTTAATTTAACCTGCGAATACTTATACTATCTGAGACAAAATTGTAAGTTGAAGTTACTATATATATATTATTAAACTGTTATATCCTGGTACTGGGCTTTTAAGGATAGAGTTATTACTGGAATTTAGATCTCAAATTTAGAATCCTGAAGTATCTTCTTTATTATATACTTAATATTTAACAGACGTTCCTTTTATTAAATTATTAGTTCTATTAAGATATTATTATTAGTCTTACCTAGAATTATAGGTTCTTCCTCCTCTTTCTCTTCTTCCTCCTTATTAGCTATAAGTTCTCCCTAAGCTAGGAAGATTTTTGCTAATTCTTTCTCTAGATTAGATCTGTAAATATCTGGATCTAAAAGTTCCTAATACCTTTAAGGAGCCTATATAAATTTCCTTAACCTGTTTCCTCTATATATTACTCTAGTAATTTCCTCCGTAGATAAAATTTTAAGTCTGTAGGAAGAAGTATTAAGTATCCTTAAATAAATTCAAAAGGAGCCTGTCTATCTGTATTTAAGCTTTCTGTCTGAGGATTTATTAATTACTTACTTAATATTATAAACTTAAACTATATTACTAAGTTCTAGTTATTTATTCTATAGTATATTTCCTCTTTATTTATTAAAACTCTCTATTACTTTCTTGTGTTAATTAGCTATTATTGCTACTACCTTTTCTCTATCCTTATCTAATTATATAAAAGTATAAATTCTTATATTTATTTTTTCTTTTAGTGTTCTTACTGATACTTAGTTCAGTATTCTCTATATTAATGTAAGTATTTTGATAGGTGTGACTATTTTATATCTATACTTTAAATAGAATAATATAAACCCTATTAATATTCTAACTATTGTTTAGTCTATAAATAAGGTAGCTAGTAGAAAGAGTTAGAAATCTTTACCATTATTACTCTATAACTATACTAATAGTATATAAATAATTAATTAATATCTAACTTTAATTACTCTATTAGCTTATAAGTTATAGGCTGAAGTGACTTTACACTTTAGGCTATATTACTTATTAAACTTAATAATATACTTCTTATTTTCTAGCTTTCTATCTACTATAAGGACTCTATAAAAGCTATAGTATGTAATAACTTCTTCCCACAGAAACTTTATAATTACTTTTAAAGTAGGTTATAGAAGCTATCAAGCTTCCAGCCAGCCTGTAAATATATCTCTTACCTTAATAAGATACTATTTTCCCACTCTCTAGATATCTAAGTAGATATAGTTAAATAGAAGTCCCTAAGGAGTAGTGAAACTATAGAGGTCTCCTATCCTATATACTCTCTATATCTAATAATCTAGATAATATTCCACTACCTCCTATATATCTTTATATATATTAGGCTAATAATATTAATCTACTAACTTCTTATAGATAGCTTCTTATCCTTAATAACTACTCTTATTATATATAGTCACTATTAATTATCTCTACAGTTCTTCCCTATTAGTAATATATTAAGAAATTATATAAAATAATATTAATTAGGTAAATAGTAGCTTATCCCGCAATTAGAATATCAAAACCTTCTACCTAAAAGCTCTAAATTAGCTAAGGTTAATCCTAAGTAGCCTCTTTAGTATTAATAAGTAATAAACTATTTACCTAATATCTCTTAACCAGATCTATAAATAGTCTAATACTACTACTAGAAATATTAAGACTTTATTAATTTAGCTAGTTCTATCTATTATAACTTCTAAGTTAAATACTTCTTTAATATATTAATTATCTCCTATAGTATATACTTTTTCGAAAAAGCTTCTAGTTACTATATCTACAAAGAAGATCTGTATATCAATCTAGTTATTAATATTACCCTCCCCTTACTTATTATCTCAGTTAGATAGTCTAGATAGTTTTTATAAAAAGCTATCAGTTATAAAGTTAGCTACCCCACTAATATACTTAATCTCAAAATCAAACATTCTAATCCAAAATATCTAATAAATTACTAATACTCCTAGCAAATCAGAAGCAGCATTATTAAGCTGAGTAATAAGAGTTTTAATATCAGTTTCTAATAAGAAGTATCACTTATAGAGGTAGTTTCTCAAGCACTTCAGCACCTTTAACATTCCTTAAAACTCTTTCTTACTAGTATTATAGTTAAGTTCTACACCTACAAATAAGCCACTTTCAAAGCAGATAACAGCTTATCTTTACTTAATAAATTATCTAAATATAACTTCCTAACTAATATTACTAATATCCACTACTAGGTATATTTAGCCACCTATAAGATTATAATTAATAAATATAAGTATAGAAAAACTATAAAGCTTATTCTTAAGTTATTCTATAGTAGTAATCTATTCTTATTCCTATTAAAAAGAAATATTCTTCTTCAGTAAGTTATTAAGTAGCTTTACTATAGCAGAATAATCTTAAACCTATCCTTAATAAAATACTATAATACTGAGGAAGGATTATACTTCTAATATATTACTGCAGCACTTCTATTTCTTAATCTTTATAATCTTTAACTCCTCAGACTATCTTCTATAAGTTCCGCAGATATAACTAACTATTATAACTATCTATTATACCTATTAAGATTTCACAACTATAATTATATATCCTACAAGTTCAATATTCACCAAAACCTTATTAATATTCTGAATATATTCCAGAATATATCTATAAATACTAAGATAATATAGATTATCTTCTTTATTATAAGTTATTATTAGCCTTTTAATCATAATATCATCCAGGAAAACCTTACAGTAATAAAAAATTAAATTATAAAAAATCCTTATTATAATTCTCATAAACTATATAACTAAATTTATACCTCCTATTAGAAGGACATAATATCAGAGAAGTCTAAGTAGTATAATAAATATTATTAAATCTCTACTTTTAGAATCTAAGGGAATTTAGTTATATCTGGAAAAGATATCTAAAAATAATAATAGCTTATATATACTAAAATCTTCTGAAAATTCGTTAGCTTCTAGAGGAAGCTCTATATCTTAAATAGTAACTATATTAATTTTTATTACTAAGTTAATTAGTTATATCTTACTATTTTTCTTCTATACTAAGAAGAATAGGTTCCTATAAGCAGCATAACTATATTCTAGTATATTATTCTGAATATACACTCTCAGGATCTCAAGAATATCCTCTATTAGACCTTTTAGGATAGAAATTAATCTTGCTTACTATACCTTATAAGGAATTATCTTAATTATCTAAAGTAACGCAATAGAGTTCAGTATCTTTCTGTAATAACTAAAATCCCAAGCTAGTATCTTTTCGCTTACTTTTAAGATCTCTATTAAAAACTCTTTCTCTAAGATATATAGATAACTAAGTTTATCCAGAATCAGGTATAATCTCTCTAATGTTAAGCATTCTCTAGAGTAAATATTTAAAAACTTTAGTATAATTATATCTATAAATTAGACTATAAAGTTATTAGTAATATTCTTTTTCACTTCTTTCTATATTTTTAACTTTTATTCTAAATTTCCTTCTAATATTAACCTATCTGATAGTATATTATCTATAGACTGAACTTTTTTATCTTTTATTTTATATATAATATTAATATCTTCTATAGATCTACTCTGGATATTAGTTACTACTACTTTTTCTTACTATATCTCCCTCCTCTTTTTAAAAATAGTATCTACTACTTCTACTTCTACTATATCTTATCCCTTATAATAAAACTTCCTCTATCTCTTAAAATTTCTTATATATACTTATTATTCATATCTTAAGGGTCTGTAAAAACTATAAGGATACTATCTTTTACAGAATAAACACTCTAGACTATAATTTCCCAGAGATATAATAATACTGTAGATTTCTTCTATCTTTAGTTTAATTACTTTTTAGATTAAAACTTCTAAAATTACCTTAAATTCTTTATTAATCTTATTTACCACTATAATTATTTCTTTATAATTATTTAATAATTTTTTAATATCTTTCAGTATATTAAACTTTAGTAGTGGAAGTAGCCTCTAAGGGTTAGAATCTATCTTATTTACTACTTCACGCTAGCTTTCTTCTTCTATATTTTATTCGCTAGCTATTAATTTACAGGTCTTAATAGTAGCTTCTAGTTTCCCTCTTCTACAGAAAGAGGAAGAGAGTATATATACTAAATATAGTTAAAATTCAAAAAGTCGAGTATAATATCCTGAAACTTAGCAGTTAAATTATATATATAAAATAATAATAGAATATTTAGTTAAACACTTCCAGACTAAATCTAGCTAACTATCTAGTTTAGAGTATACTAAAGTATTATATATATCTTAATAATAAATAGTATACTTAGGACTAAATCCTTTATAATAGTCCCTTATAGCGTGACAAAGAATCTTATATTAGGAATATAATAACCTTTAATATAGATATTCTCTATTATCACTCCTCAGAAATTTATAATATATTTAATATCTATAATACCTTATAATTCCAGATATATAGATATAATATATCTAAATAGATTAACTTTCCAGATATAGCTCTTCAAGATAATATTGATTACTAATTCAGTATTAATAATTCCTCAAATTTTCAGATTCTACAGATCTGCAAATTAAATATTAACCCAGAAGTAAGTTATTATAAAATTATAAACTATAGTAAGGCTTATAACTATACTCTCTGCAGCTCTAACTAACTTTATTACAGCACCCACAACTTTAATATCCATATTATAGACTTAGGTAACTAATACTAATTAGGTCTATAAATTAGATAATAAAACTATTAGTATATCTTTCTTATTATCAGACTGTAGTTTCATTAGTGTAGTAATATACTGACGGTTCTATTAATTAATCTATACTTAAATTACATTCTCCTTATTACTAACTTTATTAAATATATCTATAAATTCCTCCTCAGCTGAAATAAAAACCTCCTTTATCTACTAGCTCTCTTAGTAATCTTTTATAACCGACTGAGTAAACTTATAGCTAACTTAAATATATACTAGCCAGGCTTTTTAAAGTAGATCTTTAGGAACTGAGACGTACCCCCCTACTTTCTTAAAATAAATATAATAAGTAAAAGCTTAATTATTAGTATCTATCAGTAGTATAGTAAAAACTAGTTACTTAGATATTTATTTAGTAGAGAGTATTCCCTGAGGAACCTCCCCTACAGTTAGTATTAGCTTATTATCTTAATCTAGTTTAATAACCCTTAGCTCTAGCTGAGAAAAGCTAGCTTAATATCCTTTATTAGTCAAACCTGTGAATAATTCCTATTAAAACTTATAATAGTAATAGGGTGTAAATCTTGTGGAGGTTAGCTTTAATCTATCTATAGTTATAATATCCTCAGTTACTACTTTAGATTTATCCTTAAATATAGTAACGTAAATAAAGTTAAAAATTATAATATTAAATATAGTATAAACCTCCTCTACTTATTTCTTTCGCTAGTATTTAGTAAATTACTTATTAGCTTCTATAATTAAGATTTACTATCTTATATAATCCTAAATAAGCTCTATAAATTCAGGAAATAATTATAATCTAATTTTATTAGCTTCCTTAGCTTCCTTCAGGAAAACCTAAAGTCTCTAAATAATATAGAATAGAACTATCTTTCTATCTAGCTAGTCCTTCTAGTATCCTTTATTAATAATACTATCTTATATTAATATTACTTTATTATTCTAGTAGCTAATATAATAAGCATCTTTTCTATAGAAGTAAATACTATAGATCTAGCAGACTATTATAACTTCGCAGGTTATTATATAATATCCTAACTATTTATATTACTAGCAGTTTATATTATCTATAAGCTAGTACTAGGGATAGAAGCAGTTAAAAGGTAGTATCCGACCGCCGCGAGCCCTACTTATTCTATATCAAGATCTTCTAAAGTTACTACCTCTATAGGCCTGCAAATCAGTTATATAAGAAGAATAGGTAGAGTTTAGTTTAATTAATATAGTGTGAGTTTCTACGTATACTGAGGACTTATTCCTCCGCCTGATAATATTATAGATTACTAATATTTAATTATTTACAGAAAGGCTGGTATTATTAATCTGAAATCTTTTAAAAATATCTACTAACTCCTCCACTCCTATAGTAATACTTTCTTTAACTATCTTTACTTTCTTAAGTATCTAAACTATCTTAGGTTTTATTAAAATTGTCTTTAATGAGCTTAGAGAGAGAGCCTTAGAAGCTAATATCTTAAGCTAGTCTGTAAGTTATTTTATTAAGGTCTAGTTTTTTCCCTACTATGTAAGTGCAGCTTTGAAAGTCTTCTAATCTATATTAATAAGCTTATGGAATTTACAGTAAAAATTTTAGGCTATTTCCCTCAGTGCTCTAGGAGGCACTCTATATATAGTGATATATATTAGCTCCTGGTTGGGCAGCTTAGGGTCTCCTCGGGTGGTAGTATAGATCTGGAGGTTATTAATTATAATCAGTAGAAGCGTAATTCCTACTAAATTATCTTCCTTCAGTAAGTTTCTAATTATAAGAGCTTTCAGCTTCTTATTAGGGTTTCAATTAGCTATTAGGTTTGTAAGTTTATATATAGTTAAAAGTGTTTCCTTAGCTTCTATCTAGATAGTTTTGCCTGTTAGGACCGATACTATAACCTTCTTGAGGTGTAGAGTATAATATATATAGATTTCCTTAATTATATCAGCTTCAGGCTTATAGGATAGGCCTACTAGTGATTTAAACTTATCCAGGAAATTAGAAATATTATCACTAATAAACTTAGGAGCTCCTTCAGACTAAGGAGATATAGGAGCTACAGTAGGCTAAGTTTAGAGCGTTTTCACTAGTATTAAGTAGTTAGCTACAGTTAGAATATAGTTTATCAGTAGAGTTATAAAGATATTCATAGATATATTATCTTTTCCTAATGGAGCCTCAGCTTAAGATCCTAAAGATAGGTTCCCAGTTAAATTATTATATTAAAAATAAACTAAAAAAGTATCACCTAAATCTTCTAAAATATTCAGAGCTTAAGGTTAAATACTTTCAAACGCTAGATCTGAGAATATAGTAGTAGTTAGTATTATAAAAGAAACTTTAATATTAAATTTAATGTAACTATTATCTTTATCTTAAATTATCTTATATAAGTTATATTATATTACGTAATTATTATAGTAAGTAATAATAATAATATTCTAATTACTTATTATTAATAAGAATAGTAAATAAAACTATCTATATAAGGTTTTTTACTATCTTTTTATCTTTATTACATAATATTTCAATTTAATTCTATATAAAGCTACTAGTTAATCTTCCTAAAAACTTTAATAGATTAGTAATTTATAGTAATTTTAATATTATCTATCTTCTCTTTTTTTAGAAGTATCTAAAAATCTAAATATAACTATCCTTACATATTATCTTCTCTAAAAAAGAGGCATTCAAGTTATAGTAATCTTCCTTTTTACCTAACTATCTTCTCTATATTAGAAGTATTTAAGTTATAGTAATCTTCCTTTTACCTAGCTATCTTCTCTATATTAGAGGTATTTAAATAGTCTATTTATTTATCTCTTTATTAATCTTCAGATAAATAGATTAATCCTACTATATTTATCAGCTTAGCAGGATTATCTTCTTAATTATTCTATAATTATTATTATAATTATGATTTTCTATTATATCTAGTAGAGTAATTCCTAGTTTACCTGCAGGCTAGGTCTGTAAATATCCCACTAATAATAATCTTATAATATAAAGTTGTAAAAGTTTGTTTAGTGAAGCTATATAAACGCCAGTTTCTAAATACTTTCCAAGTCTCTAGAGTATCCACTAATTTCGAGAGTATAAATATAGTTATTACTTAGTTTTCTTATTTCTAGTATAGATTTGTAAATAACTTTCTTTAGTAATCTTTCTAGTTTTTATACTTACTTATATATCTTTTCTTAATAGTAGAATAATATATTATATTTTTATTATATTATATTAACGTTTATTTATTAAGATAGTATAGAAGTGTCTCTCTATTCCAGCTTTAAAGACTGAGAGCAGAATAATCTGCCTCTAGGGAATTATTGAAATAGACTATAGCTGAGAGAGCTTATCTAGACTAAAACTAACTAACCACCCCCAGCTATAAAACCTGAGAGAAATAAAAACAGATAGAAAATATTAAAAAAATATTTTAAAACTGTAGAATTATATTTGCAGATCTACAGTCTAAAAGCTAAGCTGATCTAAATAGTAGGTTCTGGATTCTAGAGAGAAGAGAAGTTAATTCTTTCTATCTGTCTGTAATAAATCTGGCTATTTATACTTGTGAGGCTACTTATGTTACGTAAATAGGCTTATTTACAGGCTTAACCTTATTATAATATATATAGCGAAAATGTTAATAATTAATAAAAGTTATAAACTTATAGTAATATATATAGTTATAGTTACGTTATAGCTATATGTATATTACTCTAGGGTCCTTAAAGTCTCATAAAAAAGAAGAATGAATCCTAACTAAATAAAACTCTATAGTTACGACAATTTATTAATTATTACGTATGAAGACTATATTAAAAATACCTAGTTCGAAAGGAAAGACCACTCTGGGGAGGAAGAATACTTCCAGGAGTAATATATACTCCATATAGCAACTTTAATAAACTTTCAGCCAGAGGAGGTAATACTTATAAATACAAAAATAATTTACTAATATAAACGATAAATAGTATAACTAAAAGGTTATATATATATATATACATATAGCTGAAAGCTATAATTTAAATCTATTTTTCAACTTTTTTTTTATCCTATAGAGCTAGTTAGGTTTTTGTTTTTATCTGGATTTTTGAACATATAGGGGCGCAGGCTTTCAAAAATAGGGAGGATTATAATAAGCCTGGAAGCTATAAGGCTATAAGTAACTATAAGGCTAACTAGGTTATATAGAGAAGCTATATAACTACTAGCTGTATGTAGAGCTACAGCCCTACGTAGCTATATATTTAACTATAGCGTAGCAAGCCAGTTATAACAGAAAACAGAAGCTAGTTTTTCCATTCATTTTTTTTTCATCCCTTTTAGTACAGCTATATAGCCACAGCCATATAGCTATTACAGCCACTCTTTTATAAGGTTCTTTTATTTTTATTATTATTATTCCACCCTATTTCACTATAACTTAAAATTTATATTATTAGAGAATTTACTAAAGAATATTAAACTAACTGAGAAGGTTTACTATAAGAATAATAAAATTATAGTGAATATAAAAATAAGTAGTATATAGAGGATCTAAACTATCCTCCAGATTAGTACTAAATAGAGATTATAATATTTTAAAAATAGTAGAGATAATTCTTTAATATTCTATCAGAATTATAAAATAGTAATTACTATAGTATTAATATTAATTAACTTACATACAGAATATAAGATATAGATTAAATCTTAAAGTATTATAAAGTTATATTTCATAATTATTTATAGTTCGATATTTTATTATAAACTTTATATTTATTAAATTATAACTCCCACAAAAAAAACCTATTCTAATAATTATTAAATTTATTTTTATACTTATATTCATCATTATTATTAAATTAATATTATATCTCTAAAAATTCTATTATTACCTCCAGTAGAAGTTAGAAATATACTAATATTTAGATATATAAATATCTATTTATCATGTTAGACTATTTCCTCTAGCTCCAAACTTCCTCCTTTCAGATAAAAATTAAATATAAACTAAACTAAATTTACTAAAAAAGTAGCTATATAGACAGATTTAGAGTATCCACTAAAACTACTAAATAAACTAAAAATAGCCTATAAGAAACTAGTAATTATTATATTACCTAAGAAGAAAAAATAATGATATCTAGAAAGTAAGAATATTTAATTACTATTATATTAACTTTATCTAATAAGTTAGTTTATACTCTATATTAAATTAGGAAACTTTAAAAAATAACTAACTTCTTTATTCTAAAAATATTATTTAGGTAACTTATATATAAGATTATATAGTCTCTACTAAATTATACTTAAAAGGAGTTTAAAATTTAATTTACTATATTTTATATATTATAAGAGGTTACTAAAGATTACCTTACTATATTATTCTTAAGTAAATATATTTTTAAAGAAATAAAGTATTTATTAATTTATCTAGATATAAATTTCTATATAATTTATATAAAATAAATTACTTTACTAAAGAAGGATTTTAATTTATTAAAAGAATTATTAAAGAATATTAAAAGTTTTTAGTTTAATTAAAAATTAACATTTCTATTAATTACTATAATTGATTACTATGAAATAATTATTTCTAATTTATTTTCTCTATTATATCTCCTCTATAATCTCCTTAATAAAAATAAAATCCAATTTAGCTATTAAACTTTAGGCTTCCTACTGATATTTATCTTAAGATATAAAGAATATTTAAGATAGAATTTAGAGGTATAGATAAAGTGGGATATATTTTTTACTTCTCTTAATGCTTTTCTCTATCTCCTTAGTAAATTAGTTAATCTTAATAAGATTAATATCCTACTATAAGGAAGTAGAGTTAGGAAGGATAATTTAATCTAATTTTAGCTTACTACTATAAACTTCTTAAATTATATCTAGAAGAGTAAGTTTATAATTAATAATATAATAGTAACTATAAGTTATATAGAGGTAGCTGGGAATATTAAGAGCAGAGTAGTACTTAAGCTTAAAAAACCTAAAATAATTAATAAATATTCTGTAATATTTTAATATTACTTATTTTTGTACCTTATAGTTTAAAAATAGAGATTTTACTAGTATACTAATAGTTTTTTAGTATTTTGTAAGTATATAATAAAGTAGAAACTCCTCCTTTATAAGGAGTACTAAATTATTAACTTATTTATTCTTTATTATAAAGGGCTGAACCTAAGCTTATTTAACTAGAAGGTAGCATAAAATACTATTTATTTAGAACTAAAGAGTAAAAAAGAAATTTTTATAGATATGTAGAAAAGTCTATATATATAGTATTATATAGAGCCTACTGGGGCCTCACCTAAGCGAGGAGGTTAGTTTTAGATACCTAAGTATAACTCTAGCTAGATATCCAGATATAGTCTATAATATTACCCCCCTCCTCCCCAGCTGCTACCCAGCTAGAGGCTATAGGCTGGATCTCTATTATTATCTATAATTAGCCTATATATTACCTCATACTACTTTAGAGCTACTATATCTATAATAATATTAATAAGCTCTTATATAAAGTTTATATACCCTTCCTATTTAACGAGAGCCTCTTATTAGTATCCTCTCTCCACCTAATATATCCTTACAGTAAGAATACTTTTAACTAACTATTTAACCTCCCTGTCGTTATCCACTAGTAGCAGCAGCTAGCTATTAACTATAACCTACTTAAGTAGCAGATTAGTAGTAGTTTTCTAGAGTAAATCTATATAAAATTATAAGTAAATAGACTCTAGAGTATCTAACTTTATAATATATAGTGAGAGAACCTTCACTATTATATACTTATAATACAGCTAGATTAGTTTTCAGTTTAGCTTTAGTAACTTATAGTTAGATATATTTAACTATATTTTATTACTAACTTAGTATTAATCCGTAGGAAACTGGATCCTATTTACTTAAACTTCTAATTTCTACTGAGTAGTAGCTATTTCTATATAAATATATATTACTACTAACTATATTCTCTTAACTAGCTAGTAAGCTGCAGCTTTACTACTACTAAGTAGTTTTATATACTTCTTAGTAACTAGGATAGAGTTAATATAATATCTATAATCTATAAAGAAAAATATAGTCTTTATTATATTATACTGCTAGTTATAGAAGGCTAACTATATAATAAATAGTAAGTTATCCTAATTATCCTGAGACTAGTAAGTAAACACCCTTAAAACCGCTTAAATCTTCTAGTTATACTATTCTATAATTCTATCAGTCTATAGATAGTAATTAATACTTAATAAGCATATAATACCTATTAACTTACAGAACTTCTTCTAGAAGTAACTTACCTAGTTAGACTCTCTATTACTTATAATAGAATATAGTATTCTATAGAATTTATAATAGTAACTGAGGAACTACTAAGTATATATTTCTACCTCTATTATATCTATCCCCTCTAATATAGAAGCCTTATTTAGTTAATTAATAATAACCTAGAGGTAATAACTACCTTATTCTTTTGTGGGGGGTAAGTTAGTAATAAAGTCTATTAATAGATTAGAATGTAACTAGTTAAGTATTAGTAAGGATTTTAGGAATTTCTTCTTAGCTTACTTTTAGATATAAATATCTCTATATATATTATAGTGATATATAAATTAGTAGACACTTTATAATTATCCAGACTAGTAGAACTATTAGCTTACAATCTTTAGTATACTATTATATCCTAAGTAGCCTATAGGGGAGGAGTTATATAACTTCTATACTAAATTAATCCTAAGCTTATTAAGGAGGCTATTATTCTCTTTATTACTTAGTATCTAAAATTTCTCTCTGAAGGTAAGCTATCTTAGCATATTAATAATATACTTAGTAATCTAGATCTTAATATAGAGGTTAGGAGGGAAGCTACACTCTCCCTACTAGACTACTATAAAGATCTATTAATATAAGGAGTCTCTTTCAGTAGTATAATTCTATATCTCTTATAGATTTAGTTTTCCTTTAAAAACCTAGATACTAATAATATCTATATATTTTATTTAGAGCCCCGCGGGGATAGCGGCATCCAGAATAATCTATATTATCTATCCCTATTACTTCTTATTATCCCACCTTTTAGAAGTATCCTATTCCCTCCGGGAGAAGGTATTAGAAGCTACTACCTGGATGCCCAGCTGGTACTTAAAATAAAAATCATACTAAAATAACTTCTCTACTTACTAGCTTTACCTCTCTGTAAGTTATTATTTCTTTATAAAATATTTAAAGCTCTTATAGTTAGTAAGGATCTTAAACTTCTTAGTGCTCTATAGCTCCACTCTCTATACCTATAAATATTCTAGTACTATAAGGAGTTTTTTATTATAGATTAGGTAATTAAACTCTATAGGGGTTAGGCGTTAGGAGTGGAAAGTTACTAGATACCTCACTCTAACTTTATCAGCTTAGGTTAATATACTTCCTAGGGTATACTTTAAATAGTCTATCTTTACTATTATTAGAGTATTAAAGTTAAATATCTATAAAATTAGTTCTATAATAAAGAGTTATTTTAGTGTGAGGAAAACCTCCTACTACTTTAATTCCTAGTTAAAAAAAACTAACTTCTAAGTTAGGTAGTTTAAAAACTTTATAATAATATTATACTGAAGTATAAAAACTTTATAGTAGTTTATAAACCTAAGGAAACTATAGATATCTTTCAGTAAACTGGGAGAAAGCTAGTTAATAATAGCTTCTAATTTCTCAGGATTATAAGAGAAGCTTTTTCTAGCTATTATAATATACTTAATATACTTAACTATAGTAACTAAGAACTTATATTTCTTAGGATCTAACTTAAGGTCTATATTAGTAAGGTAGCTAAGTATTTAGTAGACTTTCTCTTTATACTCTTTTTATAAGCTACTAGTAAAAATAAGGATATTATTAATATATACTATAATAAAATTATCTAGAAACTGTTATAAGTAGCTATTAATATACTATTAAAATGTAGTAGAGATATTAGTAAGTCTGAAGAGGTATACTACTTATTCAAAGAGGTTATAATATATCTGAAAAGCTATTTTCTCCTAATTTACTTTATTAATTCTGATCTTATAGAATATAGTAATAATATTAAGTTTAGTATACTAATAAGTAATAGTAACTCTCTAGAGGATCTCTAATATAAAGGGAAGGAGGTAATAGTTTTTCTTTATAATTATATTAAGAACTTTATAATTTATATAGAAGTATATTCCTCTATCTAGCTTTCTTATAAAGAAGATTAGGATACTAGTGGAGAAGCTACTTACTTTAATAAATTCCTTATTAAATAAATCCTCTAGGGCTTTCTTAAGTATTAGAAGTTCCTTCTATAATATACTATAGAGGGATCCCTATAGGAGGTTTAGTTTCTATCCCTTATTATTAGGAATTAATACGATAAAGTAGTCTATCTCTAGTTAGCTGGGGGGCAGCTAGTATATTAAATCTGGATAGAAAAAATCTGGAAATTCCTTTAAGATATTTATAAGAATATAATCCCTCAGGTCCACCTCTACCTTTAGGGCTAATACTTTCTTAATATCCGCTAGACTAATAGATATAATCTAGTAGGAACTTAATACTTCACTAGTATACTGTATAGTATACTGACAGATAAATATAAATAAATTAGTATTAAATAGTTAAGCTAACTAGATCTTCTTAAGTTATACTAATTTATCCTAATATTCTAAATATACTATTATACTGCCTTTCCTATATATTATCTATTAGGCTTCAGTATCATAAATAACGTAATTATCCTCTATTTATAGCTACCTAAAATATAAGAGTAGCTATAAGCTCTCTATAATATAGATATAAATCTTCTATATATAGTTACTAACTTCTAAAGTTAGAATAATTACCTGCTAAGTATCACTAAGTAATAGCTTAATAGTATATCTCCTTATTTATCTCTTTAACTTATTAACTAGTAGGAGGTAAAGTTTCTTTATAAAGGAAATATTAATAATAGTATAGATATTATAGTCTATATTAATAAATATATTAATAAAGTAATTTTTATTAATTCTAATCTAAATAGTAGCTAACTATTAGTTACTTACTTATTCTTTTTCCTGTTATTTCCCCTATCCTATTATTTCCACCTCAGTTAGCTCCAGGGTTTAACTTTACTCTAAAGTTACTTTTTTTCTGAATTCTCACTATTACTAAGTGGGGTAGTATTATCCCCCTAGTCGTCCTCAGTATAATCTAGAGTAACTATAGCTTTTATAACTTTTATATTAATCTTCTTATACTTTCAGGCTTTATAATTCCTATAGATATAATCTTTCTTACTATATTTAAAATATTAGTAAGTATCCTAATAGATTTTAGAATATTCCTTAGAAATAGAAAAGAAGCTACTAGAGCTTCAGTATTATTATTACTTCTTAATTACTCTAGTTATTATAATATTACTCTCTATATTACAGGTGGCAGGTCTCCAGTGGGGTAGCTAGTAGTATACTAACGTCCCCTTTATATATTTAAGCTTCTAAACTATATCTTAAACCTTAGATAACTAAAGTTTATACTCTATAAGAAGGTTAATTATAATAAATAGTTTCTTAAGATAGAGAAGTAAGGTAGCCTCCAGTAAGAAAATCTAGACTATATCTAGCTATATATATCCTCTAGTATTAGCTAGAGTCTTTTTAAATTAGGGTAGAAAAATAGTTAGATGTTTATTTTCCTTCTGTCTGAGGCTCTATAGCTAGGTAATAATATAGAGCTGACTATTAGGGTCTAGGTAAATTCTATCTAGGTAACTTATAAAATCGTTTAGATTATAGAAGTTCTCTAGCTCTCCCACTATATAGAAGATTTTAACTACTTACTGAGGACTAGAATCTAAGTAGAAGTAAATTAGATATTAGTATTTCTAATTACTATTAAAAAAGTGGTAGTTAATCTTAAGTTTAATTTTTATCTGTTAAGTTTATACTTAATATTCTTTCTACTTACCTAAAAACTTTAGAAGTAGGGAAAGAAGCTTCCTCTAGTAGTTAGCTACTAGTGGGGATATAGTAGTATTATTAACCCTAAAGGCTATTATTCTAATAGATATTATTCTGGGGGTTATTAGAGTATCTTAGTGTAGACTAGAAGTATCTATTATAGTAACTACTTAGAGGTTACTACTTACTGTAGTATCTTATTTTACTAACTTATATAAGAGTTTATTAATCCTCTAGTAGAGAGAGCTTAAAGTATATTATAACTACTACTAAAGTAATTTACTTATAAAGTTACTATCTGTAGGGATATCCTAGGGGGCTCTAATACTCTCTATTATTCTTTATATTAGTTGCTTGTTATATAGTATTATATTCTAGAAGTTATACTTAACTAGATTATATACTTAACTAGTAGGAAGCTACACTCTACTTAGTATTATCTATATAGTAAATAAAACTAAGTTCTAAATATATAAAAGGCTGGACCTAAGCTTATTTAACCGGAAGGTGGCGTAAAATACTGTTTATTTAGAACTAAGGAGTAAAAGAGAAGCTTTTATAGGTGCGTGGAAAAGTCTGTATATATGGTGCTATATAGGGCCCACTGGGGCCCCACCCGGGCGAGGGGGTTAGCTTCGGATGCCTGGGCACAGCCCTGGCCGGACATCCAGGCATAGCCTATAACACTTTATAAAGTTTTTTTTAATAATCTCTAATATAATATTAGGGTAGTTACGCTAAAGTTGAAGTTTTATATAAAGCTTCTTAAATACTATAAGCTAGGCTCTTCAGAAATACTGGAATTTCCTATTTTTATTCAACTATAATTTATTAGTATTTATAGTAATTAATTATAGTAATTAGTTAGTATTTACCTATTTATACTATTTTATAATTTTCTAGGTCTTATATTTAATATTCTGGATTTCTTTAGTCTGTTAGTTAGTTTTATAGTTATTATAAGTATCTATATTAATAAGAGTTTCTTCTATCTATATTAATAGATTTCTAAACTTAATATTTTCCTAGATATTATTACTATTATTAAAACTAATTAGTAGGTTTTTCTTATTATACTAAACTCCAGTAGATTAAATATTAAGAGGAGTATAGTTAATACTATATTATACTGTAATCTATAAAGGATAGGTATTTTTCTGTATATTATTTTAAATAAGTAAATATTCTAAATTCTTTCTTAATAGTAAAAATTTATATAGTTAAATAAATATTATTGCGGACCTGATTTTCTATATTAAGATAAGCTGACTAGGATATATTAATATATTTAGTATTCTGAAGAAGAGTTTTTATTTTCCAGCTTTTCTAGGTTTTTAGTAATTTTTTAACTTACTCTAGATACTTCTTCTTATTAGTTATAGTCTCCAGGTGGATTTTAGCTTTTTTATATACTTATTCTATAAGTAGTTATTATTTACCTTTCTTTTCTATTCTATACTAGAGCCTATAGAGTAGTTTATATTCTAATTAATATAATTAATTACTATAAAACTATTAGGAATTTAGATAACTTACTGTAACCTAAAGATAATAATATCTTAAAGTTTCTATATATTAGCTTATTAGTAAAGAAAATTCTTTTAGTATCTTATTAAATAAAGAGGTAATAGAGTATTCCTTACTATCTTACTAGCGTTATTGTTATTATTATTTTTATTAGGTGAATAATCTGGAGAAATATAAAATGAAAAGATTAGAGATAAATATCTGTAGTGTGGTCTGTATATAAATACTTCTTCCTGAAAAAAAAGTAATAATTTAAATTATATTTTGAAGTTTATTATAAAGTATATTTATTGTTGGTTTACAACTGGTAAATGTTTGTAATCGATCGATTTAACGTAACTGGGTCGTAACTGGTGGTTTCTATTTCGTCATGTCTAAGTCTACGTTACGGCGCATGCGTACGCGCCATGCGCCGTTGGGATCATTCTGTAGGATGATACTTCTCATCTAATTGGTGTAAAAAGTGGGGCACTCGGTGTGTCACTCACTGCTATGGCTTTTGCTATATTGGTGCCCAGTTAACCTGACACTGGTAATACTCTCTTTTGTGGCAAAAGCGTAAAATAACGTTAAACGAAAAAATAGCGTAAAACGCAAAATAGCGTAAAGCGTAAAAATAGCGTAAAAATGCAAAATAGTGTAAAAACGCAAAATAGCGTAAAAACGCAAAATAGTGTAAAGTGTAAAAATAGCTACTAGTTATATATATTTTTTTAGGTACGCTAAAAACTGATTAAATACTGCGAATAATGTTTACTTATAAAAGTATACTTTTTAATTATTACCACTTAGATACCTTAGAGCCCTTTTATAGTAATACTCTCTGTTTATCCTCTTCACCCTTATATCCTCCTCTTATTACCCTCTGTCGCTCTTATGACCTATCCTTCTATCCTTATGATTACCTCGTTTATAATAATAAATACTTCAAGAGCTTAGTTATTAGATATCTTAGTTATACTATTAGTGAGGTTATCTTTACTGTTAATCTATTAGATCTTAAAGATCTTCCTTCTCTCATATAATTACTATAATATTATAATATTAATCATAAGATACTTCTCTTTAGTAGTACCTAACTTAATGAGGTATTTATAGAGGGAGTAGGAGTCAGTATAGACTACTATTAGTATTATTAGTATCTTAAGGTATTTAGTTACTTACTTAATAGTTATAGATATTATGTATCTTATATTAACTCCTGCAGTTATACTATAGACCTCGGATACTAACATACTATATATAACTCTCTTTAATTTAGTAGAGGAGAAGTAGATAATATTACCTTTAAGTTTAAAAGTATTATTATCCTTACTGATTTCTTCTATCTCTAAGATAATAATAAATCCTAACTAGGATGTTATATTACTATTATTAGTAAAGGATCTATTGATAAAGATATATAGCCTTATTATTCTGATGTTAGTGGGGATGAATATTAGGCCTCTCTTGTAGTTTTTTATCTGCTATACTAAGTGTTTGTTAAGTCTCTTAATATCCTCTTCTGTTGGTTCTTAATATTAGGCTGCAATAGAGAGGTTAAAGTATGCTTCCGGTTAGTATATAGAGGTAATATATACTCCTTATGCTTGTTGTTTAATATATGTTGACTTTGTGGTCTTGGATATATAATTGATAAGCTTGATTTTCTTACCTTATCCCTTTTGGGTGAGAGTGATATTATTGTTATTTTTTAGGGTAATTACTCTACTGTTAAATATAAGGAGTTTATATTGTATGAATATTAACTTTAGTTTAGCTGCGAATCCTATTTACTGGAGTTCCTCTTCTTTTTTGTTATTAAACTTAAGTAAGTAGATTCTGAGGGTATTATCTATTTATATACCCACAATCCCGAAGTGTGGATTATTAGGCCTGGAGATTATAAGATATAAGTTATATAATAAGGTCTCTATTTACAGCTGGTCCTTATAGTAGCTAGAGTATATTGCATACTAATAAGTACCTGACTCTGCGAGGCTATATAATAGTTAAATAATAATAATAATAATACCCTCTGGATATAAACCTTATAGACTTAGAGGTAGTCTTACTAGTATAAGGTGATTCAGTATTATCTCTACTTATATGTATATTTATATGATGTCCTGGAGGTAGATTTCTGTAAGGGTAACCTCTTTAAGTATTACTAATAGTACTAATATTAGGTGGTAACTAATCTATTAGATTATTAGTAACTACATGAGGATATTAGTCTTCCCCTAATTATTAAAGCTCTTAATAACTAATTATGACTTCTTATATAGTATGTCGTCTGTTCCTTTAATCTTATTAATAAAGTGGAGACTGAAGATCTTTATACTATTATATTTTTGGGTGTTAAAATGTTTAAGGTGGATTACACCTTTTGCTAGTAAAGTCTCCCACTCTGTGGTATATAATCTCTTAAAAAGCCTCTCTGGTGTTTGAATAAAGCTATATTAGTAAAGATTAATAGTTTTAGTGAGTACCTCTACCTCCTTTGTTGTTAAATAGATATTATAGTAAATATTATCTGTAAGGTTAGTTTCTGTGATAAAGTTTGTGTTTTTACGTAGTTATCTTTATCTCTTTAGTCTCTCTTTATTGGGCGTTATTATTAATACCTTCTCTTCTGGATATCTGTCTGGCGTTTAGTTATCTTATTAATTTTAATCCTCCACTTCCTTATTATATAGCTAGTAATATAGCTTAACTATTGTGGATCTGAAGGCGCTAGGTTTACTATCTATCTCTATAATATATATCTTACTGTCAATTAAGAGGAGTCTGAAGGATTCTATCTATCCTTAGTGTTTATAATAGATATATACTTCTAATTATAGTAGTAAGTAGTAAATAGTAGCTATTAAGGGACTATTATATATATTTAGAGTGTTAGAGACTTACTATTAAGTATAGATTTTATATACCTCCTCTATTACTTTCTGGATAGCTACTATATATCTTATTATATCTGGGGATAGTAATAATATTAGGTTGAGGTGTAAGTATACTCTAAAAACTAGTAGAGTTAATATAAAGCTGTTTAGGCTGTTTATATTATTAACAGCCTTAATAGTATTTTATAGTATTTCCTCTCTACTAATCTCTAGTGCTTTATCTTAAATAATCTTATATACTCTCTATAGGGGGATATAATAATATTTAACCTTACTGATACTATTATAAGTTTTAACTAGTATAATCTTAACCTTACTATCTATACTATTAGCTTCTCTCTTAAAGTTTTCAGCTGTAAAGTTATATTCTATATTAGTAATAATTCTGTCTGGGGGTCCTTAGTATATATTGATCCAGTATACTTTCAGTATATACTATATATCCTCTATAGAGATACTTCTTATAAACCTTATAACTGTGAATACTATTAAGGTGTCAATAGTATATAGTACTAGCTTGTTGCCATTAAGGTATATAATATTAATAATAATCTCTATATTAAACTTGCAGTTATCTTTAAGGCTGAACTTAAACTAGTGTAGTATCTTACTGTTTATCTGATATTAGTGGCAGTTCTTCGTAATCGCTATAATCTTATTAGTAGTTATAGCTTCGCCCGCTCTCTTAAGTATATTATTTAACTTATAGACACTGGGGTAGCTAAATTTCTTATGAAATTACTATATCTCTATCTCTATGAGGAAGTTAATAGCTTTATTATAGGAATCCTCTTATATTAAGAACTATAAGTATCTATTATATCTTTCTATAGGTAGTAATACTCCTTCTTACTTAATCTTATTATTAAAGTTATTAAGGTATATTCTAAGGTAATCTATATTAAGGAGGTTTAGTAGAAATAGTATAATTGTGGGTATAATATTAAAGTTAATATTTCTAAAAGATGTAAGTATTCTAGCGATACTGAGACTTGTAAATTCTTATTTATCTCTAAATCTAATACTTGTCTTTAGAGCTTTTTTGTTTAGTGAGATATTAGGGAGGATTCTCTAGAGGGCTCTAAGTTATTATATACTTCTAGTGGAGGGTTTACCTACTCTAGTGTCTGGGAGGATATTTTCAAAAATAACTTTTAAGTATTATGAGGTTAGGAAGGTTTCTAATTTGTTAGTAGTTATTAAGTAGTAAAAAGTGTAGTCCTGAAGGATTTCTGTAAGCTATATAGAGTTAATAGTTTCCTTTTTGCTGTCTATTATAGTAAAGTGGATAGCTATAAAGTTATCCTCTAATATCTCCTCTATATTATTTTTTACCTCCTCTGTTATCTCCTGCGTGAGGTTAGTATTATTAAAGTATATTATAATCTCTTCTACTGATATAATATTAATAATAAATATCTTTTTAAATTATAAGGTAGTAGCCTTACATTTCTCTGGGGTGTATTTTATTAACTAGTATTTATTCGCTAGTTTTAAGTATATCTAATACTTACCTTACATATCCCTACTTTATACCTTCTCGCGGAGTTATCTTAAGATAGCTTTATTATCCTGTGAGTGTTATAGATAAGGTAGTTAAGGATAGTTAAAATATTAATTCCACTTTTAGCTATTATATATATAGTCTATAAGAAATTAGTTATAATTTAAAATATAATTAACTTTTTACTTTAACTATCTTTTTTAACTTTTAAGTATCTCTGTTATCTGTTTATATAACTTATTAATAGTTAGTTTAGCTTTATTAATAATATTATAGAGTATATTAATTATGTCACACGCCTGGCATATAGTTATATATATCTCCTTATTAATTTTCTCCTGTAGATTTTATAGGTTCAGATAGATATATTAAAAGAGGTTAATCTATATTATTATTGCTCTAAATACCTTAATTATATTAGTATACCTATAGTCTTCAGTAAAAACCTTGAGGTTTATATTCTTTCACTCTCTATAGTAATTAAAGTAGACTGTAGGTATTTTAAACTTATCTCTAACTATTCTAACTATCTAAGTAATTAAGAGGTTATCTTAGATTAGTAAAATTAATATCTTGTAGTATAAGTATATTTATCCTGCTAGTATGTTATTAAATACTCCCCCTACTATGTTCCAGTTAATATTATAGCTGATATATTTAGTAATAAATATCTGTATTTTATTTTTAAAGATATTATGCTCCTCTTTAGTGTATTTATTATTTATTCTATAGGTTTTACTGAATGATAACTTAACTTTCTCGTGAGGTTAGTTAAATAGGATATAGTATTTTGGCGTTAACTAATATTTCCCTCTGAGGTAGGTATAAAGTCTTAAGGGTCTGGTTAGCTCTAGGTATCTTTCCTCCTTATTAGTAATGCTGGTTATCTTTTTGGTTTTTAGTAAATTAATATCTGTATGGGTGTCTAGGTCTGTAGGCTGTAGGCTTAGTGTTAGTGTTGCTTTTATTGTTAATATTATTAATATTAACTGTGGGATAGCTATCTCTATTATTAAGCTTCTGGGTGTTAAGGGTTATTAATTAATAGGGATAAAATTTCCTATTCTCAGGAGATTATTAATAAAGTTAGGATCTTTTATAATTTTTTATTTGAGGGCTAGGTAGCTCTATTAGTTAGTCTTAATACTCTCTACTATCTATCTTATTAATATCTCTCTTGTGAGGATCTCTACTAGCTTCTCTCTGATTATACTTTTGTCTGTAGAGAAGTATATATTCTTCCCTATAAGGTAGTTCTTGAGAGCTTATATTGATACTCTCTCTATGTTATTAAAATATTCTAAGGTTTATCCCTTAAAGTTAATATAGTAAGTTTTCTATATTTCGTTAAAGTAGATATTTTGTTTTTTCTATAGGTGAATATAGTAGTAGATGAATATATTATTAAGTATACTGTTATTAATATTTATTTGGGGTTCTATATTCTCACTTTATTGCTGAGGTATAACTTTTTAGTATATTCCCACTGGTATTTTTACCTCTGTATATTAGAATACTTTCTTATACTTATTAACTTTAGCTGCAGGGATATTATTATTATTTACATCCTCGCGGTAGCTATTAATAGGATCTGGAGAAGAAGATATATTTAGGGTATTAGGCTGGGAGAATATCTGTAGTTAGTGTGGCTTTATTATATCTTAATTGCGGGTGTTTCTCTAAAAGCTGCAGCTTTAGAGGCGTATATACTTATTAGATAAATTACTACTATTAAATAGATATCTCCTTCTAGTGAAAACCTTATAAATATCTTCTAATTTGAGATTTTTATTAATTTACTAGATATTATTCTTTGCTGGTAATATTAATAATAAATTAGTATATTTTAGTGGTAAACTTATTGGAGCTTATTATAGAGGTGGAGGTAGGTTATAATCTGATAGTAATATTGTTGAGGTTATTAGTAACTTAGTTTAATTCTTTGTTATATAAATATACTGCCTACACTGGATAGGGATAATAAGTGGGGATTAATAGTATTATTAGTTACTTATCTTTATATAGTCTAGTAACTATCTCTTAGCTTGTTATTACTATAGAGGGTGGCTTTAAGAATAAGCTATAGTTATTAGTTAGTTAGATATATAAGTAGGAATAAGGAATAGTAGTTTCTTGATACTTTTATTTCAGTGTTAGTTATGATATCTTAATAAATTACTATATTCTGAGGGATCCTAATTAGAATATCTCTCTACTGTAGTTACTTGTAAAATGTCAGGGGAAGAGATTACAGGCTGATACTGTTACCTGGTTTTGGATCCGGGATGTTTGTATGTTAGTTTATATTATTGATTATGCTTTTGTGATTATTCCCAGGATTT
Source organism: Colletotrichum lindemuthianum (assembly GCA_001693025.2). Classification (NCBI taxonomy): domain Eukaryota; kingdom Fungi; phylum Ascomycota; class Sordariomycetes; order Glomerellales; family Glomerellaceae; genus Colletotrichum; species Colletotrichum lindemuthianum. The sequence goes on along the minus strand of MASP02000730.1, from coordinate 27,125 downwards.
CCTTGCTGTATAAAATGAGGGCCTCTTTCTTTGTTGTTATTCTTATTATAGTTGAGTCCTGACTACTGGGTAAGCTATATTATAGGTGCAGATATATTAACTAAGGTGTTTTACTTCTTCTATATGATATTGGAAGGAACGTTTTTAGTGTGTTATTTTTAGTTGCTGACGTGTTATATCTACTATTATTAAAGTATTCTTTTATGTCTTATTAGTTAAATATATATGAGATATTGAAGAGTAGTAGTGAGGGATAGTAGTTTTTATTTTAGGTTTTTTTCTTTTAGTTATATTAATCTTATTATCTCGTTTTAGTGTTTACTACCTTGATTTGGTGTTAATCTAAATTATCTTTTTGTTGTATAGTGGATGTAATATAATGTTGAGTAAATAGGTTATTATAAGGTTATCTTTACTTCTGTTTCTATTATAGGTATAATATTAATGATTTCTCTCGGGGTAGCATATAGTCGCAATATCTTTAAGTTACCTGTTTCTACTTAGAAGCTATCCGTAAGGTCCTTTAGGAGGTATTATAATCTCGTCTCTTTAGGTATTCCTTACTGATCTGTAGTTAAGTAGTAGTAATAGGTACTAGTAGTAGTTAAACTACTAATTAGTGTTAGTTTATAATTGGTAAATATTTGTAATTAATTAATTTAACATAACTGGATTGTAACTGGTGGTTTCTATTTTATTATGTCTAAGTCTATATTACGGCGTACACATACGCACTATATGCCGTTGGGATTATTCTGTAGGATGATACCTCTCATCTAATTAGTGTAAAAAGTGAGGTATTCGGTGTGTCACCCACTACTATAGCTTTTGCCATATCGGTGCCTAGTTAACCCGACATTTATATATATTAAAAGATTATATAATTTAAATAATATTAATTTTATATTTTTATTTTTTAAAATAGCTAAGATATTAATATTTTAATATTTACTAATTTGCTTCTTCTTTTTTAAGATAGTTATAAAAAATATTTACTATTTCTACTTAATATATTAATATATAAATCTTATAATAATAATATTATTAATATTACTACTTAGTAGTGTAAGTTGATTTATTATTCCTATTTTAATTTAATTAATTAAATATTACTTATAGATAACTTACTAAAAAAATAATATAAATATAATACTACTATTACAGCTAAATAGGCTGCAGTAAAAACTTTAATTTTAGTTACTTTAGTTACTAATAAGGATCTTACTATTTAGAAAGCTTCAGTAGTTTAGAAGATCTTACCTAGAAAGACTTTAGCTAGAAAGTCTATCTAGTGAAAACTATATAAATATTATCCTATTAGTAAGTTTATTTTTAATTATTATAAATAATTACTATAAATCTAATTATCTATAGTTATAGCTATTTAGGAAATTTATTATTATTAATATAATATTAAATTTTTTAATTCTTAAAGTTTCTTTCTAATATCTTATTAGGGAATTAATAATATAGATTTCTAGTAAAGAAGATCTTTATTACTAATTATTAGCTATTAGTATTTTTTAAGAAGTAGCTAAGTAGTATCTCATAAAAATATTTAAGTGTAAGTAATATTACTAAATTACTTACTACTTTCTATTTTACTTACTTTTTTCTAGTAATTAATTTAATAGCTATATATATAAAGTGAATTATAATTATATAGAAAGATATTATCTTTACCTACTAATTTCTATATACTATTAGTAATCTAGATTTTAATTTTTTTATCTATATACTAATTTACCTAATTATTTCCTATTTCCTATTATCTAAACTTAATATTAGTAGCTACTTAGCTGAAGAATAGTTTAACTTTTATTATTACTAAGGTATATTATTATAGTAGTAAAAAAAAGTATATAAGATATAGAAGTAAAGGGAAATTATTAATAGTTAGATTATCTGTAGTAATAAAGATAATAGAGGAGATAAAAATAAGGAGTAATAGTAATAATTAGCTTAAGAGAAATAATTAATTACTATAAATAATTATTACAAGTAATCATAATAATATATTTATTTATCTTAATTTTTATAAATAAATAAGAGAATTAAATTTAGTTATTTACTTTTCCTATAATACTTCTAAATAGTTTTTTAGGGTACTTATAACTACCTATTACCTAAAATTATGTTATTTTGGGTACCTATAGCTACCTATAGGTAATACTATAGGTACTTAAAATCTTATAGACTATTTAGGCCAGACCTATAGGTAAAGTAATTACCCAACCCATTTTTTGGGTAACCCACGGGTACCCATGGGTTGGGTAATTGCAAGCCTAGGGAAGAAATAAGGCTCTATGCATCACTCTGACTTGTGAGCTTGGATAGGTCCGGGAAGCTGTACACGAGTGGCGAGAAGAGGGCATGCCGACTCATTAGGAAGGAAGTGCTACACAGGATAGTATTTTGATTGGGTTGCGCAGAGTAAGAATTTTCCTGCATGGTGTGCTGACAAGTTAATCTTCAACATCTGATAATCACCAGACGGCATTTGCTGAGCGAAGAAACCCAGAATCGCTATATGGACGGAGCTGGCGCCGAGCAATCCCATTAGCAAGCTCGCGGGAACGTTCTAGTACGTTGGCGCATCACATGAGGTGACTTTGACACGTCCTCCACAGGACGTTGACCGTATTTCCAAAGGTTCAGCTAAGAAGTTAGAACTACGCAGGTTTCAGCCTTTCAGCCTTACACGACCAACCACCAATGTGAAAGCATACTTCCTGTCTTGAAATGACCGAGGGTAAGTAACATTGAGGCCATCGATTCCACGCACAGTGTCATATCCTCGGGGCTCTGTATTGTTCTTGGCGCGGAGATGGGGAATCGATAAAGGTAGGCTTGATTGAGCCCTGCGAGAACGCGACAACAGACACACTTGTTTCTTCTGGATGTGGTAAGTTGTGAACCCTGAGGCTGTCAGAATTAACAAATGCCAAACATCAAACCACCGACCTTTCTACCCGTTGTCGAGGTTATAGATCTCACGGATATGTAACAGGAATACCCTAGAAAGATATGGAAACTAGACAGGCGTCTCATATTGCTTAAAGGTTGCCTCTTTACTTACTTCTTCGGCCTCTTTAGTGGTTGAGCATTAGCTAAAATAAAAGTACGACAGAATACCAGCCCAATTCGCCAACCCTTTGAGGTTCGAAACGTGCTGAAATACTTTGCAAAAAGCTCTCTTTCTCAGCCCAATAGTAGGTAGGTGTCGTTGATCCGTCGTGCACTAGTTGTAGCTGAGAACCTCTTTGAGCTAGATTATACCTAACTCGATTTCCCAACCGAGATTTAAGTAGAAACCAGAGCTCTCCCACACAAAAAGTCGATAATAGTTATAAGGTAAAGAAAGGTTTAGTATGTGATACCTCGCAAATCCCATGTTCGTAGAATAAAAGATAGAAAAGGTCAAAAAGTGAACGCAGTGGCGGACGGGAATTGAGCCCGACGTGGGGGTCGAACCCACAACCTTGAGATTAAGAGTCTCACGCTCTACCGATTGAGCTAGCCGGGCAGATCAGGTGATCTGCCTTATTTGTTGGGAGTTTACGCAACAATGCTGCTTATGTAAGTTAAATTCATGAACGGACTATGGTTGGCTACGACGTCTTTTTCCACGACAACGCCACCACGTAAGCGACAAGCTTCGAGGAAATGTATTTCAAAGGAATACTATCTCAAAGAAACACCAACTTTCTAAAGGAATTTGGGCGACTCTACTTCATTGTCGTGTTGGGGAAACACCTCGAATCTGTCGGAACGCGTTTTGGCGGAACAGTGGGCAACACGAGCGCCATATAAATTCGAGAGCCAGTGTCAGTGCAGCCATTTTACTCCAGTGGGCTGATGTGAGCACTAGTAGCCGTGTCTAGGCGCATTCCTTGAGAGGAATCCAGCCTGGTTTGGTGGTCTGACCGTTGTGACGTCGGAGGAGTAAGGAGGTGCCTTGGAATGAGATTATGAGACGCTTCGGGGAATACGACGAGAGTGACGGTGATGGACGGCATGATTTGAGGAGCTGTCTTTGACTCTATTCTTTGCATCAATTCAAAATTAGACGAAGTAACTGGTTTGTCAAACAGTTTGCTGAGCTTCGATGACTGGAGAAGATTGGTCTCGACAGCTTGAAGTCCAATAGTAAACCGCCCCCCTTCCGCCTTTATATACCACTGCCAATCTGCTATTATCCTGATGGCTGAGGTCCACAGTGAAGCAATATCCTAACAGAAGCGTCAACGGAAAAGACTGCGGGTCTTGAAAGAGTCGATAGATACGTAGGAGCCACCAATCTACCTACCCTCCAAAGACGATTGGGGTCTTGAACGTCTTCACCTCAAACATTGCTCCAAGAAGCAGCTCGTCTACCAGTGCCACTTGCGCAACGCATCTTCTCACGCGGAGGATGTTAAGCAGCCCAATTCAGCGCGCGATACCTCGCAACTGCTCGGTTCATGCTCCCAGACACACTAATCCGAATCCTCCTCTTCTGCTCACGGAAGTCAATGAAGCAACAAGTCCTGTCATACTTAGGAAACCGCCTCTCGAGAACTCGCACATTGATCGTAGCTTCGTGCATGGGAGGAGTCTCGGCATCCATGCTGCCAACTTTATTATACCCCGATTGCTAGACATGCCTGCAAGAGGGTTACGCCAGAAAGGTCCAAGCCTGGTTTGACGGTCTGACTGTACCAGTGAAATCGGAGGAGTAATGCGCTGATGGTATAGTCACCACCACTGCTTCTTGCTGTCTCACGACGGGCACAGTTACCATCTGTCCTCCTTCAATGTCTCCGGTGGTGTATTACGTGTGGATGTGTTGGCCTGTTGAACGGCCGGCGGACCTGAACGATGGGTTTCAACTCCCAGACGTAGGTTGGAGCGGCTTCGAGGTAACATCAGGTTGCTGGACGACTTGTCTGCAATAGATAATGGCGTTGTCGTGAAAAGGCGGGTGAATTTCCGCCGAACATGGTCTCATCACAACCAGAACGATCACTCCCATGGACAACGCGTAAAAACGTCGAGTGACTACATAAGAATTCAATTACCTGCGGTCAAGAACTGGCGAGTTGCGCAGCCCGGATCATATCTCCGTGTTGAATTGATCTGTGTGTCCGAAGAACCACAGCAGATGGCCTGAAGACTTGGGGGTCAATACTTCCACCGATGTTGGTATCCGCTGATACCGCATCAACACCTCTTCGTCCATCGTCTCCTCTTCTGCAGTATTCATAGACTCAATACGACCAAGAAATTGATGCCAATTCGCAAAACGAGCAACTGAATCTGGCTAGAAGAGCAGCACTTGTCCGTCCAACTACACAAGCAAGGCCTTTTCTTCTGTTCTTTTGGGACCTGCCAACGACCACGAGGCACCGTTGACGATACTTCCTCATAGTCCTGGAAGTCCGTGTTTTTATACTTAGCGTCAAATTCTTAGTCTCGCAGGACGGCATCGTGAACCGAATTGGACGGGAGCCCAGTTCGACATGCCCTACCCAAAGTCGTCGATCACTAGGTAGTAGTCCGGGGGGATGGGAATGCCCTTACAGGCGCCCAACAGCGAAGAAAGGGTACCCTGAGAATGTCCGCCGTTCGAGCACTGAAGTCGTACAACTCCAGAAACATTCCTCCTCGTCAAAAGAGGCAGATCGACGGATACAAGGGAGAAAACGACACGAACAGGTCTGGACCGCCCCAAAGACCAGCGCAAAAGAGTACCAACTAAGACAACCCTGCATGTGCCATCAAAACACGGGGCTTCCGTGCCCACCTTGCAACACCTGCCGATGGTTTGATCGGCCCGCTTGGACGGTCGGGAGGGATGGGTATCCACGACAGGAAAAAATGACGCGCCCAGCTAGTTAAACAAAGGCAGCTGGCTGGTCGAGTCAGTCCAAATTGCACATGAATGAACAAACAATGCGTGACTCCTATCAATGGCCAAGTTGTTTAGATTATTATTTTTGAATGCGAAGCCGGCCCGGATGCCCCATACGGTTCCGGTAACAAAGTGGACGACATCGGCCGCTGCAGTGGCGCGGGCTCGCAAGGCCGTGTAGGTTTCTGAGCAAACGTCCGCTGAATCGGACCAAACCCGCTTTTGATGGCGGTATCAACAGACCGCAATCACCGATGCTTTGTTGCCCAACTACCATATGTGTAGCCCGCCATACGCCTATAGACAGAAAAAAAAGAGCACATGTCTTGCCCCAAAACGTGGATGGATATCCAACACCAAATGCCGTAATATGAAGAAAACGCCGTCTCGTAAGCCATAGCCTGGGGATGATCCGCATCCCTGTCCTTGTAGAATTCTACGTCCGCTGGTTGACAACCCACTTCTTCTTTTCCTTGGCAGGCTTCTCTTCGTACGCGGCAGGAGGCGGGCCGGGCATGAAAGAACCGGGCCCTGAGACAATGCCAGCTTGGTTGACATTGACGCCGGAGCCGGCAATGATGCCGCTGGGACCCTTGTGGGCGTGTTTTCCCAGCTCGTACATGCGGTCCTTCCTTCGGAGGTAGCGGCGTCGCCAGATGCATGCACCGACCCAGATGCCAGCAATGGCAACGACGAGGATCACAAGCATGACAACCCATCTCCAGTGGTTGGAGAGCCTGTTCGGTTAGCCGATGCACATCGAGGCCATTGGAGATTTGCCTTACCAGTCTCCGCCGTTTCCACTGCTACTGCTGCCGGAGGATCCCTTGGATGAACCGCTGGTATTGGTCGCGGCAGATGATGCGGACGATTGGGTAGCGCCGCCTTGAACAGAGTTGCACATGGACGTGAACCAGCCCTGAATACTACTGAAGCCAGCGGCATCGCAGCCAGCGTACTCACAGACGCCGGTGGCGGCTGTCTTCCAGGGCTGCAGTGCACCGAAGTTGCACATACATTTGTCGTAGGTGGTCTCATCGGCGGCAGGCACAGCGGGCGGTACGCAGGCACCGTTGGCGTCGAAGAGGACGCCGCATTTTTCAGCACAAGCCGGCAGCTGGGCGAAAGGGACCAACGTTGTCGAAAGGCCAGCTACATGGCGTCAGACTTGGTCAACTGGGTGCGAGACAATCGGTGCAACTTACACATTGTAATGATGAAGCGGTGGAGAAGATGGATAGAAAGAAATCGAGATCAGAAGCCGGACAAGAGGCGACAGAGGACTGCAAGGATGTAGGGTAGACGTGGATGTTTCGGCGTTTGTCCAAGGTGGCCAAACAAGGGGATGGAATGCGGAGACGATGGATGCAATTGAAGTAAAATATTCTTCGTAATTGCAGTCATCCAGCGGTAAACCTATTGTGGCACGGATGCAATATTAAGCCACAATCCAGTGACTCTGGGCCTGTGGTTTGGCGGAAAGCAGGCACGAGACAAGTCTTGAGTCGGCGTTGAGATATGTTCGGCCGTGTCGATTGATGCACGCAACAGTCGATGCACTGCAACGTCGTCTTCGTCCCAAGGTCGTCCAAGAGGGAGCAAGGTCCAGCTGTCGTCCCAGCTTTTTGGCACCAGGTTGCTTCAGTGCGTAGGTTTCGTTCGGGACGTCTATGCAGATGCAGCAAAGCCAAGTCCCCTTCGCTTCCACAGACAAGATCCCAAAATAACAGTTTCCACGGCGTGTTCAGTCGGTCAACGAAGCGAGTTCGTGAAAGGTGCGACCTGAATGGGTAGCAGTCGTTTGCTAGAGATATTCGGTCGGCTCGGGTTCTCGGAGGGAGTATGTGAGGCAAGCGAGATTGTCGTGTCAGGTAGTCGCTGGACCTGGATTCGACACTCGGTCGGCAGGTTGGCGAGCGAGCGAGCAAGCACGGCGTTGTTGAGCGAGCGACTTCTTGAGCGGTATCGACGAAAAAAGTCGATCAACAGGGCGCGTGTGATGCAATGCGAATAGACGATTGAAGCGATTGGGGATTCGGTTCGATCTAGGGCGTCGGTAACAGCGTCGATTTCAGGCCTTGCTCCTGATCCTCCTCGAGTGGTGGTGACAAGCGAATGTGCGGAGGAGAGAGGTAGTAGAAGGGGAGGGCTGAAGAGGAGATCGGGGTTCCGGAGCGTTCGGGACGGTCGAAAGAAGGTCGGATCGTCCAGGTTCTTGGCGATAACCGACGGTGGTTGGAGGAGGGCGAAGGAGTGTCGGGCGGGAGACAAGAAGAGGCGGAGTGAGCGATTGAAGAGAAATGGATGAATGGCAATGCGAGCCAGTGATGACTGAATTGATGGGAATCGACGGGCCAAAAAAGCAAGAAAGCGCCGGCACGACAGGCGGCCAAGGATAAGCGATGGATCGGATGGTACGACGCTACCTCTGGGACAGGATGTATCTTGTATATGACAAGCGCTGCTAATCGGTACTTAGGGTGAGAGTGCAGAAGCGCCAGCAAACGGCTAAACAGAAGATGTGACCATGGGCACCGGGTTCTTGAGGGGCCTTGCGAAGGGGGACACTAGCGAGACACTTTCCTCAGCCAGCATTATACGTGCTGCTCTCAGGTACATGTGAGTATTTGGTAAGTCACTTGATGATGGCCACCCGCCCGGGAAAGAGGGAGGGGGCCGCGCTTGCTCCTGCAGCATGGGAGACAAGGGCAGCGCTGCGGCAAGGACAGGCTCTGAGGCTTCCTTCCGCCAGTGGCTGACGAGCGACTGGGTCCGGGGCTCCAGCCAGCAGTCCCAGGAACCAAAGAAGACCGGTCGAGCTGGAGGAAAAGAGTTGGACAGGGAGCCACTAGATCTTCAGGCTTGGGCACTTTAGGTTGGGTACCTTACTGCGTAAAGGCGGGACAGTGGATGAGTAAGGAACCCAGGCACGTATACGTAGTATACTAGGTAGTTTGTCCCAATAACCGCCCTGATTTTTGGCCTGAGGTGCCTGCCTTGCCCTGCTTCACGATAGGTGCGATACGATGCGGAACCACACCACCTGACGCTGGGAAGGAAGCCACATGCCTTGGGTTTCAATCGCAGCTTCCTTCTTTCCTTCTAGCGATGTGAACACTGTCTCTCCCTCACCTGAAGATGATGGTGTACTTGAAGCAGCCAGCAGCTTCAGCAACGACCCCCCCTTGCCCCCAGAAGCAGCATACCTTACTCAGTACTTGGGCGATTGACGCGGGCTGTGCAGGCCTTGCTACCTAGGTTGGCCGGTCTGGCCGAGCGCACTGGATAGTACACGACTCCATCGATTTACGGCGTGTGTCCACTGCCGCATCCGAACTCGAATCTGCAGTCGATCCATCTGCTCATCACTTGGGCTTGGCCGGCTTGAATGCTAGGTGCTGAAGGCACCATCCAGAAGCACTTCTGCGGCGCAGTGTATCCGTCGCCTGCTGCCCCATCACCGACTTTCAACGCCTCGTCAACAACCAGCCACCGGCCTCGTTTTCTTTTGTGCACTCTTCGTTGAGTGGGCGGGAGGGAAATGGTGTCCGTCCGAGCCCTGACTGGTGAGGTTCGGCCACAAAGGCTCGCACGTGGTTTTCACGCCAGTCCCCACCATCGACACCCAGTCATCTGACTATAACTATACTACGCAGTAAAGGCAGTTACGGCACTGCTACTCCGTACTGCTACGTCGTCTTGCAACGTACTTGGTAGGCCATCGCGCTCTGAGCATTGGATACGGAGTACCTATATTACTGTACTATGTACATATCCGTACATCGTACTCCGTATGGTAACAACTTGTGGATGAATGAAGACCTCCCAGCGAAAGTGTCAAGCCGTGCAGGGGGTGGCTGGTGCTTGCGTGGATTCTGACCTGCGCTAGTCATAATTCAGATTCTCCGTCTCCAATATTCCTGCAGCAAATATTGTGGGCATTTCTCGCTTCTCGTCAGGGAAGCCAGGTCCAGACCAGATTCAACACGACGGAGAAACACACTGCGCAACTCGAAGGTCCCGTCAATCACCAAAATGTCTCGGTGCCCTGCAGCCGTCACTGAAGACCTGCAAACACTTTGGCCCGCCTCGCTGTGTGTGGCCTGAAGCTCTGCCTCTGGCTTCGGTTCGAATTTTCGTCAGTGACAATCCAGCACCATCGTCACAGCCCTGGGCCCCCTGGGAGTCGTCGCCCCTTCGTTCTCCACCGCTTTTCAACTCCCGCTTCCATCTCCTTGTCAAAGCACTGAAACTGAGGCGACAGGCTGAGTTCACGACGGAGAGCTCTTAAGAAGGCGGCTCCATGTGGAGACGGTAGTCACGGAAGCAAGGGTGACCGTTTGGCACGAATGTCTAGGCAAAACAAGACGAATTGGTCCGACGTATCACCTCGATTGATGAAGTTTTCACCACTGTGCCACACTCAGCCGCTAGCTGGTGGCTACACAGCTCCCTGGCCCTACATGTACGCTACACACAAGTACGGCCGGAAACCAGACCTTGTTGTCCCGTCAAGGGAGAAGATCAATATTCTGCTGCGTACGACGCCCAAGGTGAAGCATGGTTGTCCAAAAACTCTATCCGCCGTTACCCAATTAATTTCCGTCGCAGCGAATAGCATCGTCCCCTTTGCTGACGTCATGCGCATCATCACAACAGAGAACGTGCTCCCAATTTCTGCTTTTATGCTTATGCTCTTCGCTTCTAATTACTCGCCAACACGCCACGTTCGACACAGGGAAAGCCATCCCAGCGGCCAGTGGGATCGAATCGAGTTCAAAATCCAGGCCGAAAAGACCGGCGTATCGTCTGCACTCGCAAGTGAATCAATGCTTCATTGCCAACATTTGCAAAACATAGACAGCCGGTCGTTCTCGAGCCTTGGAAGGGATGCCGAGAGCTGCCCTGCCAATACGGCCTAGTCCGACAAGGGAGAAATTGAACCCACCGTCCACCGGCCAAAAATAAGCCCCAAGCTAAGCTCGGTCAGCTTACGAATGCATGCAACACTTCAATTTCCGTTCATCACCACCCTTCGCAGTTTTCTCAGTCAGCTCGTCATTGCCGTCCGCCGCCCGTCTTGGCTTCGTCTGTTCACTGAACAACTGTTTTGATCTGTCGAGAGTCGAACCTCAGCGGCATTCCAAGCCAGGGTTAGGAAAAACAAGACTGATCGTCCTTCTTGGCCTTCGCGGGGAAACATAACAGCGCACCTTGCATGACGTCTCCAACAACCGTGCCAAGTTGCGCCGTCGGCTGGGCTGCTGGGCTTCTACATATGTTCCCCGGAGTCGATAGCCGAGCAGGACGGCAAGGAATACGAGCTGACATGCTGTTCTCCTCTTGGCTGCGTCCAGAACATCATATTTCCAGGACCGAACCTTGCTTCCTGGTCATCGATGACAGGTAACACGCACCGCAAAGGATGTTCTCGACAGACGTTTTCGCTGGCCCGGGTCTGTGGCCCAACGCCACGGATGCACTTGACACGATGGTGCCTGACTGTCTCAGCCACGAGCAATCCTCAACCCCCTGGGCTCATTTTCCGGTACACGCTTCACAGTTTATGGGTGGATTAACTGCCAAGCCTTGATCTCGGCGTTCCCTGACGCCTGAGTCGCGCTTTACTCAACTCTTTGACCGAGACCATTTCGGCGTCCTCTAGCAAACGCACACTGCGTTGAACGCAACTAACCCTGGTGGCACATATACTTACCCAAGAAACCCTGTCGTCCTACACCTTCTACGCAGTTGCGGCTGGCCCAATCCAGCACAGTCTACGGAGCACTATCGGAGATGCGGCGCCGAGGGATACGACGCGGAGAAACCCGCAGTGTTCCGCCGTCATTTTATCCCTCCGGCCACCATACCCGTAGGCCTCCGGCGCAGCTCGGTCAGAGTGGAGGAGGCCGATTACTTCGGCCGCTGCGGGGCCTTCGACACGGTTCTTCGTCCCATACGTGGAGAAAGAAATTGTCCATCACACAACATCGGTCTCTCGTCTTAACATTTGTCGAGATAAGGCCGGTGACGTGAAATGAAGCAGACACCGCTGGAATGCAAGTTGCGTCAACGAAGAACATGCCGACATTCGACGCTCGCTTCCCCGAGGGCCGACAGTAAGTGGGCTATGTCGGACCACTATGATGCTGATAGGGCGAAGGGTCATAGCACCTTGTGGAAACTCGGCGTTTCCAGATGGCTCTCTGCAACAGGATAACCTTATGGCCACAGGTTACAGAAACTTTCTGATAAAGTCCACGTTCGGTATCTGGGTCATGTAGTCCTTGTCTGAATTGCGGCTCTCTCTACAGCAGAACGCTTGGTGCCTACTGACGCCTGGGGAAAGACACATGTTGGTTGTCACGCCCTTTGCCCCAACATGGAGACGTCCCGGCGTTAAATAATACTATATGCTGTTGCCTGAAGAGGAAGTTCGAGAAGGGCTCTGCCGCATCGCCAGTCTAAACACGCCAAACCTGAACCATCACCGTGTAAAAATGGGGGGTTTTGTTTTTGCGGTCCCAGTATTCGCCAGCCTTTTGACACCTGCATTTACTGAGACCGGAAATCTGGATTGACAGTTGTTGTTTGCCAATAATGTCCAGAGATTGACGTTATCGCATCTTCGGCTCAGCAGACCGTTGAGAAGTGCTGCCCATGATAGACACAGGTGACAGGACCACTGATGCGAGGCTCCCCTCAAAAACCAATTGACACCAGCTTATGTAGACCGACGGGACGGATCACAAGGATGAGATGCCGGATCATCAGAGGTTGAATCATATGAGGTTCTCATGACGTTGGATGATGTGCTGTCTGTGGCCCACAGACAGCACAGTGGGCAACCAAAGGATTGACACCAGTCCCACAAACTCGTGTATAGACTTTGTGTCTTCTACATATATGACCTACACGTAGTATAATTTGCTGTGGCTAGTTAAAAACAGGTTATCAGGAAACATCATAGCAACGCCCGTAATTACTCACGGCAAAATGTAGGCTGCTGCCGAGGGCAAGGGAACCGCACTCGCACATTCATTGGCTACTCTTATCCTATTCATCCCACAGAAGTCGTCACACTCCTGTTTCATGGCTGCGCAATCCATTCTTATGCCTTTAGCCTCTGACAGTTACCGAAAAGTAATAGAACGGGAAGATGTATGGCCAAGTTCATTTTGGTAGGAAAACATTATTTTCAAGCACACGACTCTTCTGACGGCGACTCGGTTTTATAGTCTATCCGGACGCACCGCTGGTCAGCAGCAGCAGGATTAATATAAGAAGCTACCGTGGATTCATTACCTTCTCTTTATCTCTGCCTTTTACATTATCAGTAGGTAGTAATTTTTAGATATAATAATGAGAATAACTAGCTATATAGTAAGTAGCAAATGTAGTAATAATATAATGTCTAAAATAACTGGAAGATAGAAGAAAGATAGGAATATAGGACATATAGTAGTAAGTAATATAATATAGATATATAGAATACCTTACTTTTAGTATCTACCTAGGGATAGTAGCTTCAATCCTGCCGCACGCTGAATTAGTATATGAAGGATTTGTATCCTTGAATAGTCCCTTAAATTCGCTGTATCATGCCCTGACATGTCCGAGCTCTACTACTGCTTCCAATTTGGTAATTGTGTCGTGACATTTTCCGTTCTCTACCGACAGCACCATGAAAGGCCGCGAGGATCTCCTCCAATGTCCTCTTTGAGAGGTAATACTGTCATCCCACAAAGCGACGCCAAACCCTGTCGGACACTAAGACACTACGTTCACTTCCGCAAAGACCAAGCCTTGTTCCATGGGTTCAAATCTTGATTCTTCTTCCTACGAGGTAAGCTATCGTCAAGCTTACGACCACAGCGTAGCAAGCAATTCACGTCAAGTCACGCTTCAAGATCCGGATGTTGCGCTCCCTAAGGTCATTGGACAATGACCGAGTTCACTTTGAAAACTCCAAGTGCTCCAGCTGACATTGCCATTCACTTTGAAAACTCCAAGTGCTCCAGCTGACATTGCCATTCACTTTGAAAAGGCCATTGCGTCAAGGTTATGACTCTACAGCTGCCAACCACCAATTTGATCGCACTCTCCGCTCTGCTCAACGCCTTTGGCAAGGAGTATGTCACTGGCCGCGTTGTCAGTCTTCTTGCTGCAACTTAGTCTGTATTTGTGCAGCTCCAATGAGACGGGCTGTATGCCGGAGGTTGCGGAGAACCACTACATCGGGCCCAAGTCCCGGGCATGCTCGAAAGCCCCTATATCAACTCCTCATGTGGCGCAGAAGTGGGAGTTCATGCAATATCGGGCAACGAAAAACGTCTATAAAAATTGTTTCTAGTCTAAGAAATCAAAACCCACCTAGCGAAATATCCACAAATCACAGCAACTTGTTCTGTTCCAAACCTCTACCACCATTCACACAAGCATCCATTCTCATCGCGTGCTCCACAACACACCCCTCATCGTTGCTGCGGCGGCCGCGAGGTCGCATACGTGGCCGACGCCCCGGACCCCTGCTGCCCAGCCCCGTCTCCGGCGGCGGATCCCACGGCGGGCACTTCCGCAATGGTGTTGAACGGTTCCTGCCAGACGGGCTCGGTGAGCCACCTGCCCACCGGGTAGTTGCTGCCGGCCGACGGCTGGCTGCCGCCGCGCTCGAGGGACGGGTCTTGCCAGGAGCGGTTCACGGGGACGGTGCTGGCGGTGGGGGTCTTGCTGGAGGAGTGCTTGCTTGAACCTGGGGGGGAGGGGTGTTAGATGAAGTTTTGCGATTCGAGGGAAGAGGATGGAAGATTTACTCTTGGACTTGGAGGAGGAGGATTGCTTCGAGGAGGAGTGCTTGGCGGATGATTTGGCCATTTCGAAGTTGATTGTTGTGTGTGGCAGAGGATATTCAGGGAGATTCGCAGAGTAGTTCACAAATATCCGTTGATCTTGTGGTGTTGCAGTGGACTCGAGACTCTATGAGAAGATGCTGCCGAGAAACAGAATTCATAGTTCACCATGGCCCGAGAATTACAGCTCTTTATACTTCTCATTCTGCTTTGCTTCCTGAAGAGCTGAATACCCCGACTCCTTATTACCCTTCCCATACGATTGTTTCACCTCGTATGCTATGATACCATCATCAACACCGTCAAGGTTCGAGATTCTTTCGTCGACGGCGCCACGGGTTGTACCTGTCCCATCGAAGGAAGCCCGACGAACCCACGACGCCACGCGTGTAGCGGCCCGCGTGGTTTCGTGTTGCCCTCGGGGAGCTGCCACGGGAAGTGCCATGGACTTGCTGAAGCGAGCACGACAGCCGCGTGGTTGCGTCGTACCGCGCTAGTAAATGGCTTCAATACTCTTGTTGCGTGGTCTGATGAATCACGATATACTAGGACGGCTCCTTCGGACATCATAGTCGGGAAAGTAAAATTCTCCTTATCACACGTCTCGCTCATCTCACATCGACGACAGACCAAAGTTCCCAAAGAAATGCTGGAATGTACCTGTTTATGCAGCAGAGTGACCTTGATAAGCCCACGAGAATCGCAGTTGGATCACACTTTCGTCATCAGTATTGCCTTTCTCCGAGGACGGGATGGTGCAGCAATAACGTTATCCCGTGCTGCTGCAGTTCAACACTATTGCTGCCCAAGAATGAGACATTATGCAATTTCAGCCGGAAGAGGTTCCCCCCTTGTGCGTCCGCGGATTATACGCGTCTTCCAACGCACCACTTCAAGTCGAGCTAAAAAGCTCCGGAAGGTTTGACCCGGTGGTCGCTGTCGGGGTCCGACATAATCTCGCGGACGGGTGCTCGCATGTGATTGAAAGGGCGATTGCATACGGTACGAGATGTTGAAGGTGAGAAGACGCACGAGAAGGCAGGGAGTTGACTGTGTATGGCTCTCGGTGATACGTGATGGCTTCATGAACACAATTTGGGCAAGGGGCAAGCTTGCAGCTTTGGACAGATGGAGGAGTTGGCAATGTCGTTGCTCCGTCGAGGGCCGAGGAATAAAACGAGGCGAAGTGGCCTAGGGACAAAACAGGAGTTATCGCAGCCATAGACGGACGCACACCTTTTTGGAATAGTCCCCCCTGGTGACCGGAGTCTGTGATACAGCATTGCGGATCAATCAATCCCAGACTTGAAAGGTCGTCGATTTTCAGCTTCTGCGACATGTCAGGCTGTAAAAACACCCGCTTGAAACAAAAGATCGGCAACGCATTCCATCAGAAGAAAAGGAGAAACACCTACGTGGCACATGTTGTGCTACAAAACGACTCGAACATGACGAGGCCAGGAACACGACATTGAAAGGCCAGAACTAGTCAGGAGAGCGAGCGGCTCGCTGTCGGCGAGGCCGAAGACCATGTAATAGAAAGCGAAGCCACCAGAAACCAGCGCTTGATATTGCCCACGATAAGTCGGCGGAATCCCTTGATGGACAGCCGCTGCGACGTCCCTTGACAACTGAGACGTCGCTGGTCGTACGGCAAGTGAAGGGAATCAAAAAACGCCCACTCGTCCAGCAGAATGGTTGCCTGTCAGGTTGCAACTAACAAGCCACCATACGACGTGAAGATATCCAGGCCCCATCGGAAAGCGCCTCAGTCTCAAAAGATCATGTCTCCTTTCCTTCCAAGCAGAAGACGTGTAAACTGCGAACACGGGGTGCCACGTGTAGTACGACCAGAACCACACGAGATTTGTGCCAGAGGCGTCGTTAGTGCTTCTTCGCAAGGTAGTTTCCGAGACAGGAGAAGCGAGGATGGCATGCTTCTACGTTGTTGTCATCCGCGAGAGAAGCTTTTAGCGATTTTACCCGACAGCTGAGGGCTCGGTGCGCTGCGAGCCCGCGTGATGAGAATCGACGGCGCGTTTGACCTCAGCTGTCATGACTGCACTTCCTGTGGAGCTAGATCATGAGGTAAGGTGTGGTCTCTTGGGGCAACTCTACGAGACCGGCGAGCATGCTCTCGGGTATCTCGAACACTGGGAAGTGTCCACCCTAGCAGCACGTCAGCCGGAACTTAGATAACCACACACCTATATGGTAACTCGCCTTGCTGTAGTCCTTGTAGAAACGACATTGGGATACGTTTGCTCGACCCAGGCGCGAGGCGCAGGGACGACTTCACGTGGAAATTGGATGCGCCAAAGGGCTCGGTTTCCAGGAAGGGAACGCTAGCCGGGAGCCTGTTGGAGTAGATGCACCGCGGGTACGTGTTGGTGAGCCAGTTGAGCGTGAAGAGGATGGTGTCGAGGGGCAGGGGAACGTCCGTCACGAAGAAGGCTGGGGCCTCGGATATGCCATGGGTGTCTTGTTCGGTGTATCTGTCCATCGTCAGAGGAGCTGGCTCTTTGGTTGCGAAAAGACCGTTCACGACGGACCTGTGTATCCATAATTCTCCAAAAGGAGCGACTATAATGCAGAAACGAACTGTGAAAGGCTTGAAATCCGTCAAATTCGTGGGCTAGAAATCGAGCAAGGTGTGTACTTTGTCTTATGCAGTCCCGACATCGGTAGGTAATCGAGGAAGCTGCCTGGAAATCCGTAAAGCAGGATGATCAGGGGGGGGGGGGGGGGGGGGGGGCCCTGGGGGGGGGGGGGGGGGGGGGGGGGGGGGGGGGGGGGGGGGGGTCGCGCCTGTTGGAGAAGAGGGCGAGGAAGTGAAGGCTGTAGTTTACGCCTTCTGTCTATTTCTCATGTAGTGTCTGTAGAGACAGAGGAAGGGATCTCGGATGAGTAGGGCGTGATGGAAGACGACGTGAAAGGGTGGTTTGAGAATGGCTGGGAAATTTTTGCTTCGTGCGTGGGATGGAGTTACGGGGGCAGAAGAAAAAACAAACGCGCAGTCAACAGGAAACCCGGCGACGCGACAGCACCATGTTATCAATATGAGCGGTCTCCCGGAAGAACCAGAAGATGTCTGGATATTCCTCTGGAGTAAGCTGCTTGGATGCACGTCTGGGGTGACGTTGTTCGACACTTGGCTGCCGGAACGACGAGATGACTGTCGAGCGAATCAAAATCACCTTTCCAGAGCCAAAGTTTCCTTCCCTATCATGACATGCTGCGAGTTGGCTCGGAACCGTGGCCGGTCTTTGTGAGAGGCCTTCGGCCCCCGTCAGCATGTCAGCTCGGGCACGTGGCCTGTCCAGACTTCCCAATACTGATGTCGAAAGTATGATTGAACGTCGTGTTGCACAGTCAAGTCAAAAACAAAGAATGCTTCTGCAGGACGATATGTGCCTTCAAACCCCACGTTGCTCCGGGCAAGGATTCGAATCTTGGAACTTGTGGCAAGCAATGGCAGTGGAGTGTGAAGCCTACAGAGCAATCTGCCGGTAGATGATGCAATACAACAATCCAGAGATTGGAAGGCCAACCTGTAAATCGTCTCTGGCGTGGCTGCGGCGAAGATGTTTAGCGTTGAAGCCGTTGCACTGCCCCATTTCTCCCGATTGGGAAGGTTTACCGCTTGGGACCAGGCAAAGTGGGCTTAGAAGCGTTGCTGGCCTATTGCCCGATGTGTGTAAAATGTGACATCTTTTGTCATGATACGTGGTTAGTACCTATGCTCGGCTACAGGACTCGGCTGACTATTCGCTGCTCTCGGAGTCCGGCAGCTTGCATCGGCCACGGCCCGAGACTCGGGGCCCCACTCGACGGAGCAGGTGCCGAAAACGCCGAAAGCCCCGCTCTTTCCCCACCGACGGAGCCGATATGCATCATCAAAGTGTTCAGCACGGATGATGGAGACTTGGAAAATAATCATGATATGTTTAAGCCTAGTATTTGCATAGTTGAATGGTTCCGTGTAAGCATTTGGCCCGCATTAAGCAACGCATTCACCCTCCAAAGACTATGAAAAGAAAAGAAAATTGCCAAGGTAACTAACTGGCCAGGGTCAGTTGTCCATCATCTTACGATGGCCCTAAATTTGTTGTGTTCAAACAATTTTGGAATAGGCCAGGTAAGTGGTGTGAGAAATTAAGCTACATCATGGAGACTGCTGCATGGCATGACCAGCAATGCCAACTGGTTGGACAAATATGAGGGCCTGCTAGAGCCTAGAAACAGACCTTTATCGAGGAGAATCGATCGATGTTGTGTAAACATATATTCTTCGTATCCTGTTTCTAGTCAGGGCATTTTGAAGAAACAAACTCGATCAGTGCTGTGGGAATTATTCGTGATGCAGGCAAGATAAGCTCGCGAGCTGCAGAGTTGGCGTTCAAACAAAGCGCCCTACCAAGCAATAAGCAAGCCTGCGTTGATAACTAGGCTGACGGCCCAGCTTGGCAGGTCTAGCTCAAATCTGTTGAGTAATCCTGATCCCTGACCCCCAATCTCAATCCAACTGCAGGACTGCTTGGCAGCCCCTGGGATCGCCCTGTCCATGGCAGACACCCGAAATGTGCACATCGCCCAGGGCCCCAGGGGTTCTGGAACTGATACCTGGTCTCTGGGTACGATAATGCCACGAGGTGAATTGTGACCAAATCGTCGACAGGTTCGTATCCGTCTGTTCGGTTCTAACATGCAACAACCAAGTCCGGTGTTTACTGACGACGTGACACTCACACAACCGCATGCTCATCCCGCTGCCCGCACGATGGCAATGGAGGAACCCCGCCGCCTTCATGACGAACCTAGACCCCGGATTCGGATGACCATGTGGTAGACGGTGTCGGCTGTCATCCTTGCCGCGATTCGTCTCTCCTCGTCCCGGCTCGCTCCCCCTACTGCCGCACGCCAAAGACATGGAACCCTTCCATTTGTCCAGACAGATTAAATCACGAGCAAGATCAGCGGCATCTATCGCTGTCAATTTCGACGCCGGCAATCTGGTACATTTATGGACTCCACAGAAAGTCCGGATGCCTCATCTTCGCAATGTCTCGCGCTTTCTTCGCGCTTCGCCCCTTTGTCTGAGATTCCACGTATCCGATTGGCGTACTCTTCCCACTCCCAAGACCTCACGCAAGAGAAGCCTGCCCACCGCCCTTGACCTTTTACAGTCTGACTTGTGAAGATCCCGCTCTTGGACTGACAAAGAGGATCGCGGGAAGTCAGAATGCCGCTCCCAATGGATCGACCAGTGTATAGCGCAGCTAGCCCAGCCGTCTAGTTGACACCATTTGGATCCGGGAACTTGACAGCACGGACAAACGTCTTTCTCGGTGGACAAGACAAAAGGACAAGCGATGAGGAAGTATGAGTCGAGACAGCACCGAAGCCCCCTCCGTTTCTTCGGAGCCTTGGGGGCTTTTTACGAATATGCAGACGAAAAAAAGTCCCTGTAGCCAAGAGACGCCACGCATCCAAGAGGGCAACGTTCATGCTTAGGCGACCCAGCGGGATTCGCTGCTCCGGAAGAGCTGTGCGGTTGTGTCACGTCGGTATAGATTTGCCAAGCACACTATCGTTTGACTGGATCCAGCGACGATGAAATGGTCGATCGACATGTCCTCCTGTACCGATACCCTTCTTCTGCCATGTGTTTTCTTTTTGCAGTGGCTTTCTTGGTATTGTTTCTTTCTTTTCTTTCTTTCCCAACAGTCGGAGAACAAAACGTCAAGCAGATCGTCCCTGGGCAGATTGAAAAGAACGAGGTCTGTCCCATGTTTACCGGAGAACGAGCGATCAGGAGAAGCAATCTTCTCTTCGTGTCCAAACATTCAGCACCACCACCATGGATCCGGCAGGTTTGGCGAGCCTCACAATCTACAACCTCCCGCCGGCACCAGCAAGATGGGACAGTGTCGGGATCTTCTACATCAGCTTCTGCGCGGCATGGACGGCTTTGGTCATCGCAGGCATGGTCTTTTGCTGGATCAACCGCAACAGTCCCATCCTCAAGCTGCGAGGTCTGCCGCTTTCGTTTACCGCCATAACCTTCTTGCACATCTACTGGATTCTCGCCCAAATCACGTATACAGTTGGCGTAACCATGCCCGTTGTGCTGGCGTACGATATTCAATACTTTGCCATGGGGACATGGTTTCCGCTCGGCATCGCCCTTTTTCACGCATCCAACAGCCGCTTCCTCCACGTTGCAAAGTTGCAGAAGCTGCACTTCACTGGACGTGGTGATGGGAGCCGGAGGGGTCGAACGGGGTGTGATGGGGCAAAGACGTCATGGCTTTGTCGCTTCAGGAACATGGACTACTCCAAACGCGTCATGATCTTTATTGGAATCGGCATGGTTGCTCAGGTATGCGTCCACCACACGCCACCCACGACGCCCGTTACTGACTCTCGGTGACAGGTGTTGCTCACACTTGGAATGTGGTTCGCCTGCAAGAAGTATCACCCAACATATGGGATCCCCGGCACCGAGATTCGGGGGTCCAACCTCATGGAACAGATGGAAGACCTGGGTCGCGGCTGGGAGTGGTGGCCAACGGTATTCTGGCAGGTGATCTGGACGTGGATCGTGAGTCTCTCCTCATGAGTGCCATCTACACGCAGCGAGAGCTACTTTCTGACTCGAGCCCTTCAGGTGGCACCGATCTTGCTCTTCAGGGCAATCGGAATCAGGGACACGATGGGATGGAGAACTCAGACGATAGGCTGCTGCTTGTCAAGGTTGGTTCCATTGCCATTAGAAAGACTCTACAGTTGACTGACCCTGCTCATCCAATAGTCTTCATGGCACGCCCATGTTCATAATTGCGTCTTACGTACCGCAATTCGCCGAAGTCAATCTCTACTTCCCGCCTAGCCAGTGGTAAGTGGACATTTGCAGCTCAGAGCAGAGTGGTCTAAGTCCTGGTGTGACTATGGACTGACAACAGTGGCTTAGGTTCCATCTTTCGTCCATGATGTTTGAAGTCTTTACTATTTTTGTCCCAGCCTTTCAAGTCATCCGCTTAAAGATGCTCAACAAGCGCGCCGCTGCCGCCAATGCCGAGTGGGAAACGTCACCGCAGACGAGCGCCCTCCGTCCCGTGTCAATCCTCGTCTCGACAAGCGACAGTTGCGAGCGCGCCACCTCCGCAACAGACGCAGAGAAGGGCTACGCGACGACGACATACTACAATGAAGCGGCAGAACTCGGACCGGAACCAGACAGCCGTCTTCTCACCATGAACGCTCTCGATCACGCTCTGAGGGAGAACCTCGGGTCCCTCCAAGACTACTCGGCCCTCCGAGACTTTTCCGGGGAAAACATCGCCTTCATCGGCCGCGTGGCGGCATGGAAGTCGTCAACCTGGCCCAACCTCTCCGAGTCGTCCGAGGTCCACTCGTTAAAGGACGGAGCGATGCTCGAGGCGTACAACCGCGCCCTGAACATCTACGCCGACTTCGTCTCGCTCAACCTGGCAGAGTTCCCGCTGAACCTGCCGTCAACCGAGGTCAAGCCCCTGGACGCGGTGTTCGAGATGCCGGCCAAGATGCTCTTTGGCGACGACGAGTCCGTAAACCCGGTGTCGCCGTTTGTGGATACCTTCACCCACCGGCGCGAACCGAGGTCGGGAAGCGGGCAGCAGGAGAATGACGCCCGCGGCCAGGTCCGCTACGCGGGCGAGATTCCTGCGGGTTTCGACGCGAGCGTTTTCGATTCCGCGTATAAGCACATCAAGTACCTTGTTCTGACAAACACGTGGCCCAAGTACGTCAAGGAAATGCACCAGAGACGGCGGTCCAGCGAGACGGGACGGAGTGTCCTCACGACGGCGTCTGAGACGTCTCTGCTCAGCAGGGTTTCTTCCAGGGTCTCGGGGCTCGTTCGAGCGGTTTTTTGAGTCCTGGTCACGACTGGAGGAGTTTATGGCGATGCCAGCCAGCTTTTCACCGCCATGACGGCACGCAGCGTCACATGTTTCCTTTCCTTGTTCGATACTACACATCAATACCCATACATGCAGTCTTCTCCTTTTCAGATATATAACCAAGAATTATAATCAACTCCCATCGTCCCCTCAGCTAGTGACTGAGACCCTTTGCATGGGCCTTGGCCACATGCCGCCAATATCTCTCGGCGCTCCTCCATCCGTACAGGGCGAGGTACATGGGTCGCTTATGGGCGAATCACTGGCACCCGTCAGCAAAGACCTCCTCAATGTAATTCACGTGGGCTCACGATATCCGTGATGGAGATTTTGCAGAGAGACTCCACGGGTGCCCCAGGCAGTCCCAGTAGGATCCGGCTCGCGAGGTATGTATGCTTTGTCGTACACATGGGCGCCGTAGCGAGAATAACCTACGAACGGTCAATGGCGTTGAAAGCGGAGCGGAAGATTCGACGACTCACAATGTTTACTGTTAAAGACGCGAGATTAGTTCTGTTTCGGCGTTCGGATATCGTCATCCTGTGTGGAGTACGTCTTGCTACGCTATGCAAGCTCTGGACCTCACCTTGGAGTAAGTGAAGCTGGTATGTATGCGGAGTGATGCCCGATCAACATTGGGTGTCGAGATGTCGACCCGGTTCTGGTCCAAGTCGGAAGTTCAGGACGAATCTTGCAGATGCAAGGGTTGCGATGTAAGACAGGCGCAGCTGATAACGGGAAAAAGATGGAGAGAATCGGTCGTCCGCGTTGAATACGGCCAGTTGGCGATTTAGTAGTTGAGGGTGATGCTTGCGTGTGCAGTGTCTACGTTGTTTCACGTAATTCCATTCCCAATCTCGTTTAAGTTCTACAATATGACTGTTATACAAACGGCATCGAGCTGGGAAAATCTGGCACAGATCTGCGTGGATATCCAAAAGAAGTCAATTCCACAAGAGTATGTGATTCCTGAAGACCAGCTCCCATCCAAGAAGCGACGAAATGTCCAAAATGTCCCGTACGAGACGGAAATTCTGGGCGCCGAGGAGCTCGAGATGACGGAGCAAGACATTGCGGGATTACTGGAAAGATACAAAAGTGGCAAATGGACTGTGAAGCAAGTTGTCACGGCTTTTCTAAAGAGAACCACAGTAATACATCAACTGGTCAGTTGTCCCCCAAACGTCTTATTGTTATCTCGAGCTAACTCCTGGTGTAGACAAACTTTGGGCAATCCTCGCAGACTCGGCGTTGAAGAGAGCCGAGGAGCTCGATGACCATTTCGAGAAGAACGGAGAGCTCTTTGGACCGCTCCACGGAATTCCCACTTCAGTCAAGGTGTGTGGTGGTCAACTTGAGATGACGAGTGACGGGTCACTGACATGACTGTCGACAGGAACACATCGGCATGGGCGGTCGCATCACTCATGCGGGTTTCGTTTCCAGTATGACAAACGTCCCTGTTGAAGACGCTCTGTCGATACAAGTTCTTAAAAATGGAGGCGCGGTGAGAGCGTGGATGATCTGGAGCGGTTCAAGAGCACCATGGTTGGGTTTGAAGCAAAACCGTGGGTTATCGACACGACGCTGGGTGACGACGCCTTGGAGACGAGTGAGTCAGAAGAAAGACGTCACCATTGCCGTCATGCTTGACGATGCGTAAGCTTCCATAAGTCCAGCCAGTAAAACAAAAGCTGACGACCAGTGAGACAACAGCTGACGAAATATAACTAAATATAGAGCTATATCTGCTATACAAAGCTCTATTTGAGTAGCCAAGAGTAAGGTAAGGCTTCCTAGTGGCCCCGCGGGCCGCCTAAGGTTTAACTAGTATAAACTCCTCTCCTCGAGCGTGTTATTCCTGATATAAGGCTCCTACCGTCGGCCCGAGGTTAATATAGTAAAACCCCTTCTCCGGAGAACATTACCCCTGACATGGATATATATTTACCTTTACACGGATTCTGGCGATCCCAGCCATCCCATTCTGCTGCGTAACCCTTCTCCTGTCTGACGTGTAGAAGAGTCCCTGTCTACGTGATTCCAACAACCATGGCGAGTCGTCTGCTTCATGCCGAAGGGCAGTTCTTCAGCCTTCAGACGATCTTGCGGGGAGCTCTCGGCGTTGTCGTGCTGGTACGACATGGTCCCTGTCAGCCCTGACTTGTTCCTTGAATCGTGTCATGGCGAGTCGTGCTCGAGTCCCCTTCACAACGACAAGTTACAACAGCACTTTCGGAGTCTAACCCCGGACGCAGTCCATCTTCTACTACAGCGCGACCATCGTGTACAACATCTTCTTCCATCCTCTTCGCAAGTACCCCGGACCCAAGTTGTGGGCTGCTACACGCATAGCCTTCACGCGAAGCAGCCTCTCGGGCCAAGTCCACCGCGACATCTTGAACCTCCACCAAGAGTACGGCCCCATCGTCCGCATCGCCCCAGACGAGCTCGCGTACAGACACCCCGACGCATGGAGAGACCTGCTCGGCCACCTCAGGAACGGCACCGGCGACCACGGCCGCGACCCCGTGGCCATGCGCGACCAGCACCAGGGCATCTTCAGCGCCGACCACGAGAACCACGCCCGCTACCGCCGCGCCCTGTCCCACGGCTTCTCCGCGCAGGCCATGCTCGACCAGCAGCCCATCATCAGGAAACACGTCGACCTTCTCCTGCAACGCCTACACGAAAGGTGCGCCGGCGGAACCCAGGCCCTGAACATGGTGTCGTGGTACAACTGGACGACGTTTGACGTGATTGGCGACCTGGCCTACGGAGAGCCCTTCCACTGCCTGGACAACTCCGACTACCACCTTTGGGTCAAGCTGATCTTTGACAGCATAAAGGAGGCGGCTTACAAGTTCAGCATGAGACGGTATCCTATCTTGGAGAACATTCTGCTTGCATTCATACCTGCTTCCTTGAAGAACAAGCGTGACCAGCACATCCAGCTGTTGCGAAGGAGTCACCGGGTACGCATGCGATCTAAGAGAACAAAACAGCTTGTTTCTTCTAAGTCTGAATATGACATGAGGGCCCTCATTTAAAGAGGGTAAAACTTATACGTCGGATGAATGTTGGGCTGACGGATTAATATCAGTATAGAATATAGGGGGTATATAGAGTATTATAGCTATATAAGGTTATATTACTATAGTGAAGTTTTTATAATATACTTCTCTAGACTTAAATAAAATATTATATAAGTCTGAATAGACTTTTTAATATAAATAAAAGAGAGATTTCTAAATATATATTTTTAAACTTCTAAATAGAGATATAGAGAGAAATATAATAAAAGAAAATTAATAAAAGATTATATTATATTATTATTATAATAAGATAATAGTAAGTTCCTTCCTTATATAACTATTACTATAGGTAATTTAGTATATTTAGAGACTGTAGTTTTAGTAATTAAAGTAAGTTTTTAAAGTAGTAGCTTTTTATTAATTAAGATCTTAAGGTTAAAATAATAACTATTTAGTATTAAGATCTTTAATATAGCTACCTCTTAACTTTCCTCTTTTAATAAAATTAATAATATTATTATATATATCTCTAACTTTATATTTACTCTTAATTACCTTATTTAATAGTTTCTAATTTATATTATTTAATTTAATAACTTATTTTAAAAATATTAATACTTCTGACTAGATAGTATCTTATAAGATATATAAAAAGTATATAACTATAATAACTAAGGTAAAAGCTATTTTTACTTTAAAATGAAAATATAAAGAGGTAGAGAGAGAAAATAGCTTCTTTAATATCTCTTCTAAATAGTTAGATTTAAATAAGAATATATTATTTCCTAAGCTACTATTAATAGTCTATCTATTAATATATTAAGATTAGCTTTTAAGTTATAAAGTTAACTGATTATATTATAGGGTAGAAGATTATATCTACTAAAAGTAAGAATAAAACTTCTATATAAAATAGAGGAAACTTAGATAATTAAGATTTAGAGTCTAGTTTTCTAATTCCTCTATTTATATATAAAAAGTAGTAAGGCTGTAAATAGTATATATTTCTTACTATTTATCTTATATATATATTATATTAGTTACTAATATTTATATAGAGGCTGAAACTACTAAAGGTGTAAAAACTGAGAGGCAGAAGGAGAAATAGTTACTACTACTAAGTAACTAGATATATCTTCTCTATTTTTAAAGTATACTAGCTAGTATTATATTTAGTATATATTGTGATGGGGTTGGGCCTGTAAACAGGCCCATTTACGTAACACAAGTGGCCTCACAA